>SJYV01046265.1:0-26159 GCA_006410875.1 Neotragus pygmaeus | reverse complement strand
AGAGGAGAGTGAAAAAGTTGGCTTAAAGCTCAACATTCAGAAAACGAAGATCATGGCATCTGGTCCCATCACTTCATGGCAAATAGATGGGGAAATGGTGGAAACAGTGTCAGACTTTATTTTGGGGGGCTCCCAAATCACTGCAGGTGGTGACTGCAGCCATGAAATTAAAAGACGCATACTCCTTGGAAGGAAAGTTATGACTAACCTAGACAACATATTAAAAAACAGAGACATTACTTTGCCAACAAAGGTCCGTCTAGTCAAGGCTATGGTTTTTCCAGTAGTCATGTATGGATGTGAGAGTTGGACTGTGTTGAAAGCTGAGTGCCGAAGAATTGATGCTTTTGAACTGAGGTGTTGGAGAAGACTCTTGAGAGTCCCTTGGACTGCAAGGAGGTCCAACCAGTCTATCCTAAAGGAGATCAGTCTGGGTGTTCATTGAAGGGACTGATGTTGAAGCTGAAACTCCAATACTTTGGCCACCTGATGTGAACAGCAGACTCATTTGAAAAGACCCTTATGCTGGGAAAGATTGAAGGCAGGAGAAGAGGGGATGACAGAGGATGAGATGGCTGGATGGCATCACCGATTCAATGGACACGAGTTTGGGTAAACTCCGGGAGCTGGTGATGAACAGGGAAGCCTAGAGTGCTGTGGTCCACAAGGTCGCAAAGAGTCGGACACAACTAAGCAACTGAGCTGAACTGAGAGTCTGGGGAAAGGGGATTATAGGAAGTCATTGCTTAATGGATGAAAAATTTCTGTTTGGGTGATAAAAAGTTTTAGAAAAAGGTAGTGGTGGTGATATCACAATACAGTGAATATAATCAATGTCACTGAATCATACACCTCAAAATTGTTAAAATGGAAGATTTTATGTTATATATGTTGTGACACAAGAAAAAAATTAAAAAAATAAATAGAAGAGACAAGTCAAGAAAAAAAATAAAGAACAAAGCAAGATGAATGAAATTTAGTTCTTGCCTTGTTATTTATTAAAATGTATTGTTTTAGGATTATGGTCATTAAAACAGTGAGATACTGGCACAGAAACAAAGAAAGAAGTAAATGGTATCAAATAGAAAGTCTATAAGCAGACCTGACTATACATATGTGTTTGGTGTATAATGAAGGAGGAATTTAAGTCAGTGAGAGGAAAGTAATGTACAAACATCAACTAATGAGCCACTTGAAGGAGGAGGTCCTCCTGTGGGCAGGAATTCTGCCTGTCTTGTACACCAATTGTTGCCCAAGCAAAATCATACCCGGTACATTGTAGGCATGTATTAATAGTTAATGTTTGTTGAATGAATCAAAATCATTTTTATATAATTAAATATACTAAAATAAATTCTTGATTGAATACAATTTTAAATGAAATTTTAATTTCATTTTAAAGACATCAAATTTCATGAAAAAAAATCAAATAGTGATAAATTTGAAAAACTAAAAACCTCTACACATACATATCAAAAGGTACATAAATAAGATTGAAGAGAAAATGAGAAATGTAAATAACTATTTATGTATACTTGTAATATATGAGACAAACATTGTACCTTGATTTATAATTAGCACTTTTAACTCAATAATAAAAGGACAACTATCTCAAGAGAAAAATAAAGTGTATCAAGTCATAAAAACTACTAAAGCCAAAAAGACTATGAAAAAATCTTATTAATAACCAAAGAAACTAAAATTAAAATGATAGATACTAGTTCACCTATCAGGTTGGCAATTATCATACTATCTAGTGTTGGTGATGATTCAAAGAAATGAATATTCATATACATTGCTGGAAAGGACATAAACTGATACAACAGCTATGTAAGGTAATTTGTCAGGAAATACCAAAAGTGTTTAAAATGTGAATAACATTTGATTACCTGATTCTATTTCTAATGATTTAAGCTAAAAATAATTTTAAAAAATACATATTTTTAACCTACAAGGCTGTTTATTTCAGCAACGTTCATAATAGAAAAAGGTTGTAAACATTTAAATGTCCAGAGATAATGAATGGTTAAGTGAAGTTATGATACATCCATAACAAAGAATTCTATACTATCAGGAAAAAAATGTTATAGACTAATGGAATGAGGGAAATTCTCATTATATTTTTAAGTTTAAGAGCAGATTATTAAATATTATGAGGCAAAATGATTCCTTGTTTTGTGAAAAGGAAAAAAATACCAAAATTGAAATAATAATTATCTAAATATCAATGGTGATTGTCGGGTTAAATGGCAATTTAAATGTAATTATTACTAATAAAATCTACTAGTTTTTCTGCATGAATATATACTGCTACTATAATATAAAAGCAATGAAAGATGTCCTTAATTTAAATATAGAAATAACAAAGTTGGTCCCCTGTTCTCAGAACCCATGCTGAGTGAGTGAGTGAAGTCTCTCAGTCGTGTCCGACTCTTTGCGACCCCATGAACATTAGCCTACCAGGCTCCAAAATCCACGGACGAATACTGGAGTGGGCTACCATTTCCTTCTTCACAGAACCCACGCTAAACTGCTTTAAAACCTGTCCTCTTTCTCTGTGTCAAGCACATTACTAAGCACTTGGCACTCTTATTTTATTTGACCCTACTCTTTTATTAGGTATCATTAACCCCATGAATGAGGTCCTGGGTTTAGAAAAAGGAGTGTGTTCAAGGCCATGCAACCAGTGGCAGAGGTTGGAACTCTCCCCTGTTGTCTGAAGCCAAGGCTTATGTTCTTAACCACAAACCTTCCTGGGTCTGTTAGGAAGTAGCTAGGTTTTTTGAGAGTAGACTCAAAAAACTAACTACCAGATATCATAGTTTCTGTAAAAAAAAAAAAAAAAAGTTTGGCATTCTAAACAACACAGTTACAAACTGCCTTTGGGAAACATTTTTTTGTTTGTTTTATTTTATTTTTTAAATTTTATTGGAGTATAGTTGCTTAGCAATATTGTGTCAGTTAACAAATTTTTCCTCAAGTGTGCATCACTTCTACTGATTTGCACAATCTGTGTCTGTGTTATGTAAATTCTCCTCAGAGGTAATGTCCAGTAATGGGTAAGAACACTGGCTTAGAATAGGATTTCCTGGGTTAGAAAACCTGGCTTGACCTGTCCCTTAATATCCATAAAATCTTGGGCAGTTATTTAACATCACTGGGTCTGATTCCTGACCAATAAGATAAAGACAATGAAACATCTAATTACAGGATAAGTACTAGGGATGTGATATACGACATGGTAAATATAACTAATACTATATTATACATGAAAGTTGTTAAGAGAAAAATTTCTAACAACCTCCATCACAAGGAAAAAGATCTTTTCCTATTTCTTTAATTTTGTATCTATATGAGAAAATAGAAATTCACTTAACTTATTGTGGCAATAATTCCAAAATATATGTAAGTTGAATCATTATTCTATGTACCTTGAAGTTTTACAGTGCTCTATGTCAATTATATCTCAATAAAACTGGAAGAAAAAATATAAATAGATAATCTAAACTCACAAGCATGCAGGCAAAAATACATACATAAAATGATAGTCTTACTTCAAGGAGTTTTGATGAGGATTAAATAAACTAATCCACACAGGACTTTGATAGCTAAATATCTGAAATAAAGCAAGCATTTGATAAATGGCAGTTATTCACATCATTAATGTATTCTTTAGCTAGTAAACTCTCCAAGGACAAAAATCACATGTTAAATTGCTTTTGAATTTCCTAATGAGTACACTAGATGTTTGTTCAGTGGACTGAAGCTGAATGTGAATCTGAAGAGAAGTCTCTGCACTTCAAGTTCTTTGCTCTGATTCAATTTCAAACAGAATCCTACCTTGCCAACCTTTGTCCACTAATAGGAACTTTGTTTTATTCTCATCTGTAATGCAGTGACTAAAAGAAAACCACAATGTTAAGACTCTCTTGCATTTCTTAAACAAACATTATTGCTGTTTATTGATAACATATCCAATACTTAAATACAAGTTACTTTCATTTCAACAAGGCTTCTCAGGGCAGGATGGAATTTTACTAGTCTAAGACATTGTTAACCAAAACTCAAGTTGTAACATCCATGAATATTTGTTTCTGATATCCTCTAGAAATGTAACTACAACCTATTTCTCTCCTTCAGCAAGAAAGTAGCAGGAAAGAATTTGGCTCAATCTTTCACTGAAAGTATTCAATCTGTATAAATCTAAAATAGCTAGCAACTTTCATGTGATGTGTTGCTTTGAAGTCAATGAAGCTGAAAACTCACTTTAGAAAGTTCTCTTAATCCTTGAGAGTATAACAGTGTGCTATTTTAATTATGATATGACAGATTGTAAAACAAATGTACAAATATTGATGTGCAAGTCCTGGCATAATTCTGTGAATACTCCATAAAACAGGTAGTGAATATGTTCTTTCATCTAAATCAGGACATATTAAATAAATCCAAAGAACCCGATTAAAAGCAATGAGTTTCCCAAGGACTGAGTTAACAGTCCTATCTGACATTGCTCTTTGATGGCTAAATGACTTGCACTGAGAAACAAAGAGGAAGAATTCCATTTATGAGGACAAACCACCCTGGAGTTTTTCTTCTATTATAATGTTTTCAACTCAAATTAGTGACAACTAAACCAAGGAACAGACTTGACTGGACCAATCTAATGAATTATAGCTATAAACATGTCACTTCTCTTAAAATCCTCCAGTGCCTCTCAAATGACTTCAGGACACCCATTTGGCATGCAAGCTCCACCGTGATTTGGCTACAGCCTAATACATTTCCCCAAACAACTCTTTCCCTTCCACCCACTTTCCTCCTTATTTCTCATGTCAGCAGAGAATCATCCATATTCCTCTAAGAATCTAATCGCTTGCATTCTTCAGTTGTCTGGGCGATTCTGATCCCTCTCCATGAGACTATATTTGTGACTGTAGCTATTCTGTACACTCCTCAAGGCTCTTTTCATTTTCTCCCTTAATCTCATGATTGCACCAAAGGATAGATTAGGGCTTAGAAACCTCTGCTTCTCATAATGTTTAACAGCTATACAAAGACATCTCAATAAATACAATATGTAACTAAGAAGAGTGTGATTGTCACATAAATGGAAATTGAACACCAAAGTCCTTGGGCCACTTCCACCCTTCCACTGATTTGATCTCCCTTTAAAAATGAATCTTCTTTCACTTTTTGCCCATAGCATACGGTTTTCCTTTTACTTTGGCCTTGACTGCATCCCATCTTGGTAACCATTGTTTGTGTTTATACGCCTGTGTTATTTCCCTTGCACTTTCCTGAGAACAGGACTGGAGGCTTATTCACCAGGTATCACCCACACTGCTTAACAGAGAGCATCACTCGAACTGGGTGTTCAACATTTAGTGGCCTGGAAATGAGAACAAATTATGAGACCAATTATGAGAGGCACAGTCTGAAAAATCAGGCCATGATTAATGAGTTAGCCTTATTAGTTTCAAGTACACACACTAATAGTCCTGTCAGCGATCTCTGTCTATAATCTCTTTGGCTTTACTTTGAGATTATTTCCTCCCACACTTCTGTTTATTTAGTCCCCACTGTGATGTTCCTAATGTACTAGTTCTCAAACTACAGTTTTGAATGAAAATAAAGAGTTTCTTTGTTAAAATTAAAGTATGAATAAGCTTTTCTCAGTTCACATAGACACACACAGAAAAATTTATGGTTAGTATGTTTCCATTTTATATCTTGCTCTTAACTAGAAGCTATGCATGCAAATATAGTTATTTATCAATATTTCATGGGTTCATGTAAAGAGAACACGGTTCTTCAGTTGTTCACCTGAACACCAGAAAGAATCACTCTCCCAAACGTTTAACATGACAAAACCCTTTAACATAACTTTGCACCGAGAGGCTCAACTACTAGTCCACTTTTCTAAGGATCTACATTTTTAAAATTACATAATGAAGGGCTTCATTGGTGGCTCAGTAGTAAACAATCTGCCTTCTAATGCAGGAAACACGAGTTTGATCCTTGGCCCAGACTTCCCTGGTGGCTCAAAAGGTAAAGAATCCACCTGCAATGCAGGAGACTTGGGTTCGATCCCTGGGTTGGGAAGATGCCCTGGAGGAGGGCATGGCAACCCACTTCAGTATCCTTGCCTGGAGAATCCCCATGGACAGAGGAGCCTGGTGGGCTGCAGTCCCTGGAGTCACAAAAAGTCGGACACGACTGAGCAGCTAAGCACACATGCCGGGAAGACCCCACATGCCACAGAGCAACTAAACCTGTGTGCCACAACTATTGAGACTACGCTCGAGAGCCTGGGAACCACAGCTACCGAGGCCCTCCCATCCCAGAGCCTCTGCTCTGCAACAGGAGAAGCCACTGCAGTGAGAAGCCCGTGCCCTGTGACTGGAGAGAGACTCCTGCTCACAACTAAAGAAAAGCCTGTACAGCAATGGTGATCCATCCCAGCCAGAAATACACACAAAAATACATAGTTTGTAAATTTCATGTTACAAATAGTGGTTTTATTACAATATGCAACATTTTCCTGTGATGTGAGCTACTGGTCATTGCTGGATTATTACCATAGACATTTATACATTAACAATGAAATCATGTCAATTAAAAAAAAACTTTATTTTGTGCCTTTTATATGTATATATATAGAGAGAGATAATATTTATGGAGTATAATTGGTCTACAATGTTGTGTTCATTTCTGCTGTACAATGAAATGAATCAGTTATAAGCATACACATATCCCCTCCCTCTTGAACCTCCCTCCTACCCTACCCCTCATCCCACCCCTCTAGATCACTACAAAGCACCAAGCTGAGCTCCCTGTTTTATACCACAGTCTCACCAGCTATCTGTTTTTACAAATAGAAGGCCAAGTTATGGATAGAAAACAGAAAATCAACATAAACAAAGTATGTAAGAGTATATGTATCTGTCTATTTAAATACAAATGGGTAGATAGAAAAATCTGTGTATAATATAGAGATACTTAGAAGAATCTCTGTATAACATAGAGACACTTCTATCTATCTATTTATATGTAGATAGATAGATAGATAATATACTCCCCCATACATCCTTTATGTTGGTTTTCTGTTTTCTATCCATAACTTGGTCTACTATTTCAGACTCTTTATGTTCCTACTGAGACTGTTATTCTAGTGAAATCCTGATAGCCAGCCTTGACAAGTGTTGCAGTGCTGTGAGTTTAGACTCATGATTCAGTAAAGTCCTAGGATTCTCAGATTAAAAGTGCTATGGAAATGTACATTCTGTGCACTTTTCTTACTTATTCAAGGCAGAGTACATAGCCCTTCTTCACGCTGTAGTTGAGCAAGGTTGCTCTCTATTAAGCACCACAGCCTTTGCTTCCAAACAGATTGCATTGCCCTGATGAATACTGCAGTTGCTCACAGAGCTGTTATTTTCTTTATTCATTTCCTGGGAATAGAATGAGCTATTACTTAAAACCAAAATCTACCTCTAAAAACTTTTAGTCGTATGTTACCAATATATTATAGCATTATTAAATTATTTTAAAGGCTAAAGTCAGAAACGGAGAAGGCAATGGCACCCCACTCCAGTACTCTTGCCTGGAAAATCCCATGGATGGAGGAGCCTGGTAGGCTGCAGTCCATGGGGTCGCTAGGAGTCAGACACAACTGAGTGACTTCACTTTCACTTTTCATTTTCATGCACTGGAGAAGGAAATGGCAACCCACTCCAGTGTTCTTGCCTGGAGGATCCCAGGGACAGCGGAGCCTGGTGGGCTGCCATCTAAGGGGTCACACAGAGTCGGACACAACTGAAGTGACTTAGCAAAGTCAGAAAAACAAGAAAAAACTTTGGTGCTGTCCCCTCAACCAGTAGATGCCAAAACTTGCTATTTTCTATGTTTCTTGTAAAGTAACTACTTCAATAGGCTTACAAAGCATGAAGGTCCAAAAATAGCCTGTATTTTTCGATAATAAATCTAAAATTAGCAACTTCTTATTTCAATCTATGAGGTGTTGTCCCCCATAAATTCTCTATCAATTTAAAAATAAACAGATAAGGGCCTAAATGTGCACACATCTAATAAAGTATTCTAATAAAAGTGTGAAGAAAAATATACGTGGTCTGCATTCTAGTGGGAAATGCATTTAGTCGTAAAATTTTCTATAGGACTTGCTATTTCATAAATCTGTAGAATCTCTTTCACTTTTATCAAGTAATGCCAACCAACCAGATCCAGGAATCTTTGATTTAATTTTTCCTAAAACTGAAAGAAATTTTTCTATGGAGAATCCACATTTTTGTAACTTCGTGAGACACTGGTCCTATTAATGTCATTTTATTAACCTTGAGAGCGTAGAAAATGACTTATTCAGCTAGCAGGAGTTAAATTATTGTCTTCATTTAGACATCATATGAATGTTCATATAATAATTAATGTAGATACTTGGGGAAGAATTTTAGATAAAATAATTGTTCTCAACAAAATTAAATCTTAAAATCTGTGAACAAGGCAATCATGTAGTTGTTTTAGAATTTAGCTGTTGGATAAAGTTTTCTTTGACACATAATATGTTTTCTCTTTTCTGATTATAAGAATTAGAAAACTCACTATGTTTCCCTTTCTGACTTGGCTGCCAGGAAGCTCAGGGGTGAACTAATGGCGCATCATAATAAATGTTTTCCTGCTCATATTTAAATATATTCTCATTTTTTTCTTGATTTTTCACTTCACAGTTGTTTACTTCCATTTTATTATTCTGATGTATCTAATAGATTATATATATATATGGAAAGAAGCAAAGAATTCATTCATTTCCATTAGAAATTCATTCCAAACCATTTATTGTGTATCCATTAGGTGTCAGGCACTGTTCTAGTCTAGAGGATGCAGATGCAGTTAGCTAAAACATGATGTCCATGAGAGTAGTGAATATTCTTACTGTATTCATGAGAGGAAAAATTTGTAAGTCAAACCAACTTCAATAAAATGAAAATTTTAAAGAATTTTCTTACAAGAAAAGCCTGCCAACATCAAGTTAACCTTCACAAAGAGGAAGTTAATATAGTCAGTATAGTTATCTTTTGATTGTTGCTTTCAGGAATATGGAAGACTGATTACTTAATTATACAACCCTCTTTTCACGGGTGCTGGAATAAAACCAGCCTTTATACTTGGACATGTGCTAAGTACTAATAATATCACTCATGAAATAAAAGTTTTTAAATAAATTGCCCCTTAATAACAGATCAACTTAAACATTCTAACTCCCAAGAAAGGGGGTTTGGGGTCTTAAGACTCCTGCCTTAAAGCTTCTGATGTAACAAATAACCAGTACCTACTGGGTCAAACCAAGGAATACAATGCACTTTGTGTGGCTAACTAGGCAAGTATCATTGTTAACTGGTAAAGCAGTTCCCTTTTAGAGATGACTTCAAGGTTGGTGGGCCTAAATTTGCCCTTGCTTTCAGCTTTGTTTTGCTCTACCGGCTTGCAAATACATACCAAGTCGCACACTGACCCTAGGGTGGCCTGCCTGCTGCTGGCCTGATGTTGGAAAAGCTATTGAAATTTACAAGGATCTTGCCCTTGGCCTTCACTCTCAGGGTGCAGCATTCTCACACACTATAAAGTGTTGCCAGCTCACAATAACCTTGTAGTCAGAGAAGCCAGCCCAGCAAGGCTGCCTGGAGATGTGGGTCACCTGCCCCAACAATTGCAAATACTCTAGCACGCACATCTAGACGACCTGCTTGTCTTCCATTTGCAAGAGAAAGCTGTGTAAATAACTATATTTCCAAAAAGGCAAAATATTAGACTTCTCAATGCGAACTATGCACACTTAGCCTTCTCAGACTAACACAAGGGTCTTTAAATGACAAAGTTGCTTGTATTTCACTAAGAAGTGAAACTAAAACATTTTTTAAAGTGTGTCATGCCTTAGTGACTTTCTAGTGAACCCAAATACTGGAGTGGCTGACACTTTTTAAGTTAACTGTAAGCAGCATCTCAAAGGATTCAGAGAAGCAACAAATAAGGAAGTATAATCACTGATCTTGAAAAATCTGAGGGCTCTAATGAGAAAAAAAGCAGACCAAGAATAAAAAAAGATCCCAGATCCCTTCCAAAATATGCTGCAAGAAGAATTTTAGAATGCTGCAAAGTAATCACTTCATTAATTTAATGCAACGATTCAACTTTTGTGGGACAAGAAATAACAGGGTCAAGGTGGCCAGGCATATATAAGTGCAAAAACTGCAACTTTATATTAAATGTTTGAGGGAAGACTTGGGGAGGATGGGTATCACTGATGTTTCCAGATGTCGGCATTGGACGTCTCACTCATGTCATTAAGTGAGCTAAATCACAGAAGGAAAAAAAGGGCCGAGAGGACCAATTTCGAGAAGGCAGCTGAGTCTCCCCTCCTCCGCTTCGCTCAGATTTGTCTTTCTGGCCTTTCTTTCCTAATGGCATTTCTTTTGTAGGGAAGTTCCTCACATCTTTCGGTCTAATTATCTCATTGTACAAATCTTTGAAAAGGAACGAACTGCGGTTTGCTCTGCGCGCGGACATCTTTTCTTCTGCCGAAGTTCTTGACTAAGCCTTCAACCAACTTTCGCTGAAAAGGATGTCGCTGAGGAGCGATGAGGTTTGAAATCCCGTGGTTTTCTCATTTTTTTTTTTTTTCTCTCCGAAGACGCCACCCCTACACCTCGGCCTGCTCCCCACCACCTCCCAACTCGCGACAATTCACCACCGTTTTTAAGTGTGTTTTAAGGCATCTCCTCTGTCTCTTCCTCTGACCCGAGAAGCTCTTTCAGTGTTAGGGCGCCTGACCAGGGGATAGGCAAATAGGATACTTAAGGGGAATAAAAGACCTAATTGAAAAATCTCGTGCTGCCTAGTTACGATTAAGTATGTTGCAGATAAGTGAGCATATTATTAATTTGATCATGTGCAAAACGCCGTGGTCTTTTGCCTTAGGCATTCATGTTTATTTAACAGACGTATACAGTGCGTACCATATACCAGACACTATTCCAAATGNCATCTCATCCTCTGTCCCCTTCTCCTGCTTTCACTCTTTCCTAGGGTCTTTTCCAATGAGTCAGTTCTTTGCATCAGGTGGCCAAAATATTGGAGACTTAGCTTCAGCATCAGTCCTCAGGTACTCCTCATAAGAATCCACTGAGACAGGAATGATTCTGTGCTATATCCTAGACAAGAAAACCATAGACCCAGAGCCTGAGCCCCTCCCTGCTGAGAAGTGGGACCAGCATTCAAGCACCAGCGGTATGACTCAGAACCCAGTCTCTCAACCCCCTCCCTTGATGCAGAACAAGTCCACAGGTCTTTCGCTCAGCCTGGCCCACCCATCGGTTTGCTTTCCTAAGTAAAATAATCATATTCCTGAGGTTGAATTAATTTGAACACTCCCTGAGGGGACAGAGTGAGGCTAGAGTCAGTTTTTTGTTTAAAATGGCAATTATTTCTTTCTTCTTGCCAAATACAGGCGACAGCTACTACGTGCAGGGCCATGCCACCCAGGGCGGAGGCAGGGGGTTTACCAAGCCTGTGAGTAACCAGCAGCTGCGAACGTGATGAAAGCCGCTGACTCTGGGANTTTTGTTTAAAATGGCAATTATTTCTTTCTTCTTGCCAAATACAGGCGACAGCTACTACGTGCAGGGCCATGCCACCCAGGGCGGAGGCAGGGGGTTTACCAAGCCTGTGAGTAACCAGCAGCTGCGAACGTGATGAAAGCCGCTGACTCTGGGACTCCCCAGCCCACATGTACACTATTGAAGAAATTCAATTCACATTTAACAAAGTGCATTTTCCAGCTAACGCATGGGGGTCTCTGGACCTTGGTCATCATGTCAGTCCAGTGATAGAAGGAGTGGCATGAAGCCTGATGGTGAGGTGGTGGTACCCCTGCCCAGGCTGATCGTGTTCTCTGCACCATCTTCCCTCTGTCCCATCTTCCTTCCCCAACCCCCACAGCTCTGGATGTAGGACAGACATATTCATTCTGTATCTCAAGAGACGAACAAAATTGTCAGGGAAATTGTGACACCACTGATAAAGAACAAAAATTTAGACCAAAAAAGAGTCTGACCATGTATTTGTGAACATGGAATGAACCATTTGAAATGTGTTTTCAAGACTATTTAAAGACACAAAGGGATTTTTGCATTTTGTCTTCACAGCCTTTCCTGCAGGAAAGGCTTCCCTATCTCCAATTTGCAGAGACTTGGAGAGGGTCAGTTATTTCCCTCCCATCATATGACTGATAAGCAAGAGAGACAGAACTGGAATCACATTTTCTGGGTCCTCATCCAGCGCTCTTCCTTCTGCCTTAGGACCAGTCCAAGAAAGAAGTAGTGCATCCCAGACACACGGCTCAGCACAAGCTAAGGCATATAGGCTGATCCATCACCACTGCTCAGCAGCTGATTGCTCTTCCTTTCCTTGGCAGATATTTGTTAACTCCTGCAATGCGTCAGGGGTATAAGACCATGGCAACATATACACGGCTTCTGATGGCACAAGAAACATCCCGAGTAAGCTGCTCACGGTGAAATGAGAGGGCCCAGGGCATATGCAAGTTTTAGGTGAGCAAGTAACAGGAAGCCCTCACCCTGCCAGGGATCCCAGGGAACGTTCCCTGGGAAAGGGACATTGTGACTGTTATCGGGAAAGCATGGCAGAGGCAGCTGATGGAGGAGAAGATACAGATACAAGAGCCCAAAGGGAGGAAAGATGTTGGAAATTTTGCGAAGCTAAGAATCCAGGTAAGTGAAAGAGACAGAAAGAAGAGAGGATGGGGGAACACGAGATGAGACTGGAATGACAGGGCGTTCCATCACAAAGACCCAAAGGTCTCAACTCAGTGGACCAGCCACCCGGCCTCTCAGCTGTCAGGGGTGCCTGGTTGGGGAGGAAGGCAAGCCCATTAAGCTGCTTAATCTCTCCCCACCCGGGTCATTTCCTCCAGCTACAAATGAATCGCACAGTTTCCTTCTCCCCATCCACATGGCCTGGGTACCAAGGCTTGGAGCAGGGGCCTGTTTTCCAGGTGCGGTCTCACTAGTGCCATATAAAGGGGGATTATTCCCCTTCCTGCAGCTCCACTCTCAGAGCAGGCTGGCCCCAGCAGGGTCAGCTTTCCTCACGGCCAGATCACATTACGAGCTAATATCTAATTCGTAAGTTCTGTGTCACACCTCGGTTTCACAGACCATGGCTTTCAAACGAACATTCACTTCTTCCTCCTTCAAAATTAGCTGAGTGCCCTACATCCAGAGAAGGAGCTGGGATCGTACAACTGGTCAAGTAAACTAGAGAGGCTGGAACAGCTATCCGACCCCTGGGTGTAACTTCATCTTTTAGTTAACAATCTGTAAAATGGGGTCTTAATTCTTTCTGCCATTACACTGCTGCATTGAGTCCAAAACAAAGTGGAACATTTAATGGACTGGAATTCACATTCTAATACCAGCATTCCCACTAATCATCTCTCCCTTCTTCAGTTTCCCCATCTGTAACATAAACCAAGGATAATCATTAGGCTCTAAGGTCCCCTTTACATATAACATTCTCTGCTTTGCTGTGTGATTAGAGACTAGAAGATTATTCTGAGTGTTCTCAGAACCTAAGAATCAATATTATTGTATTACATTGCTACACTTTTTTTAAGTGTCAGAACTACTAAGACGTTTTAGAGATGGAGCAGAGGTTCAGTAAGAGGAGACAACGTTTTGGGAGAGTAGAAGAATGGTCGCTACATCCTTCCATCCATCATTCAATCCTTAGGAAGGGTTAATGCATCTTGACATCCTGAAGGACGACTTTTCTTAGAGAGGTAGATTTAAGAGAAGACCTCATTGTCTGAAAATAATCCGGTTGCACTAACCCATTTTTCTTTTGAGAATTTCAACAAAAAAGTGCTCATCTTCTGGTAGTCCCCAGAGGATTAAAAAATAAATAAAAGAGCGATAATCATCCTAGAACTGATCTTAACCAACACTGCTGGAGGCAACTCACACCCTGGGAAGTGACCCAACTGGAGGACTGAGTACAAAGAGCTGCCTCTAGGGCAGGTGGAGACAAATGGGGAATCATTTCCCCTCTGGGGCATCATATCTCCTCTAGGGCAGGTGTGGGATCAAGTTTCCTTAGAAAGCATGCAGCTTATGCAGGAGTATGCCCACACTCATCACCTTGACTGTCACAGAAGACAAAAGCCTCAACTATGACAGCAGAGCTGTCCAGACTTGAGCCTCCAATGTGTCCATGCTTAGTCGCTCAGTCATGTCTGACTCTGCAACCCCATGAACTGTAGCCTGCCAGGTTCCTCTGTCCATGAAACTTTCCCAGAAAGAATACTGGAGAGGGTTGTCATTGCCTCCTCCAGGGTATCTTCCTGACCCAGGGATTGAACCCACGTCTCCTGTGTCTCCTGCACTGCAGGCAGATTCCTTACCACTGAGCTTCCAGGGACGCTGCACTCCCCAAAAAGGCAGATGGGCACAAGGGGCCTCTGCTGGTACCAAGGGGCCAGATCCTGGTAAAGTTCAGGCAGAGGAGAGGAATCAGCTCTGGTCTCTTCTTCAGTCACCATAACTTTTCAACTTTAAAGTTAGTCACAGCATAAAAGTTGAGAGTTATGTTTTATTCAGTGAGAATTTTGAGGACTTCAAGCCCAAAAGACAGCAACTTAAGTAACCCTGAGAGAACTGCTCCTGGCGATTTTCAACTAGAGATGCAGCTCAGTGGAAGGGGTTTAACTCTTGGTAGCTCTTTTATGATAATTATTGACTCCTAGTCTGAAACAATCTCAAAACAAAATTAAATGCATTCAGTTATATTTTTTCTATTAAAATCTAATTTACTTTTCTGAAATGTTAAATATGCTTCTGGAATCTTGTCTAAATAACTTTTAAATTGGCTTTTCCTTGGTTTGGGTCTACAACTAGAGGCTAGACCATCAATATTCTGTATTCATTCCTCCTATTTGTGAACTCCTACAGCAGAGGTATTGGAGTTAAAAATAATGATTTACAAGAAAAAGGCAAACATCCTTTGGGAGTTGAGTCACAGAAACACTAAGTGATATTTATAGTATATTTTTTGCTGTTGTTGCTGCTGAGTCACTTCAGTCGTGTCCAACTCTGTGCAACCCCATAAGTGGCAGCCCACCAGGCTCCTCTATCCCTGGGATTCTCCAGGCAAGAATACTGCAGTGGGTTGCCATTTTTTTCTCCAATGCATGCATGCTAAGTCGCTTCAGCCATGTCCAACTCTGTGCGACACTATGGACAGCAGCCCACCAGGCTCCTCTATCCCTGGGATTCTCCAGGCAAGAATACTGCAGTGGGTTGCCATTTTTTTCTCCAATGCATGCATGCTAAGTCGCTTCAGCCATGTCCAACTCTGTGCGACACTATGGACAGCAGCCCACCAGGCTCCTCTATCCCTGGGATTCTCCAGGCAAGAATACTGCAGTGGGTTGCCATTTTTTTCTCCAATGCATGCATGCTAAGTCGCTTCAGCCATGTCCAACTCTGTGCGACACTATGGACAGCAGCCCACCAGGCTCCTCTATCCCTGGGATTCTCCAGGCAAGAATACTGCAGTGGGTTGCCATTTTTTTCTCCAATGCATGCATGCTAAGTCGCTTCAGCCATGTCCAACTCTGTGCGACACTATGGACAGCAGCCCACCAGGCTCCTCTATCCCTGGGATTCTCCAGGCAAGAATACTGCAGTGGGTTGCCATTTTTTTCTCCAATGCATGCATGCTAAGTCGCTTCAGCCATGTCCAACTCTGTGCGACACTATGGACAGCAGCCCACCAGGCTCCTCTATCCCTGGGATTCTCCAGGCAAGAATACTGCAGTGGGTTGCCATTTTTTTCTCCAATGCATGCATGCTAAGTCGCTTCAGCCATGTCCAACTCTGTGCGACACTATGGACAGCAGCCAACCAGGCTCCTCTATCCCTGGGATTCTCCAGGCAAGAATACTGCAGTGGGTTGCCATTTTTTTCTCCAATGCATGCATGCTAAGTCGCTTCAGCCATGTCCAACTCTGTGCGACACTATGGACAGCAGCCAACCAGGCTCCTCTATCCCTGGGATTCTCCAGGCAAGAATACTGCAGTGGGTTGCCATTTTTTTCTCCAATGCATGCATGCTAAGTCGCTTCAGCCATGTCCAACTCTGTGCGACACTATGGACAGCAGCCAACCAGGCTCCTCTATCCCTGGGATTCTCCAGGCAAGAATACTGCAGTGGGTTGCCATTTTTTTCTCCAATGCATGCATGCTAAGTCGCTTCAGCCATGTCCAACTCTGTGCGACACTATGGACAGCAGCCAACCAGGCTCCTCTATCCCTGGGATTCTCCAGGCAAGAATACTGCAGTGGGTTGCCATTTTTTTCTCCAATGCATGCATGCTAAGTCGCTTCAGCCATGTCCAACTCTGTGCGACACTATGGACAGCAGCCAACCAGGCTCCTCTATCCCTGGGATTCTCCAGGCAAGAATACTGCAGTGGGTTGCCATTTTTTTCTCCAATGCATGCATGCTAAGTCGCTTCAGCCATGTCCAACTCTGTGCGACACTATGGACAGCAGCCAACCAGGCTCCTCTATCCCTGGGATTCTCCAGGCAAGAATACTGCAGTGGGTTGCCATTTTTTTCTCCAATGCATGCATGCTAAGTCGCTTCAGCCATGTCCAACTCTGTGCGACACTATGGACAGCAGCCGACCAGGCTCCTCTGTCCATGGGATTCTCTAGGCAAGAATACTGGAGTGGGTTGCCATTCCCTTCTCCAAATATATATTTTACATACTTTATAGTTGTAAGCAATCAATAGAGGTGCATTAAAATGTAAAGCATTTAAATAAAAGGATTTTTAGAAATCTAGCATTAATAAATTCCATCAGAAAGAGGCTCTGTCACTTTTATTTATAACTATATACTGAGTATTTTTCAGGGCACACTCAGATATTTGGGGAAAACACAGATGGATGGATGGATGATGATGGATGAAATAGAATGTGTAAATCCTGGTATGTGCCAGATGCACTCATTGAATGAAGGAATATTAAAATATGATCATAAGAAGAAGACAAAACCTTTACTCCTAGTTCTGGTAATATTTTAAAATTCTAGAATTATGCTGCTCTGATTTACGGTAGATTATGACATGTATCTTTAAGAAAAATGTGCCTTGAACTAGAACAGAAGCATCTTGGTACCTCACTTTGACCAAACTATTTTTGATAGACTGTTCTTCATGTAACTATCTCACAGCTTATAACCTTGGTATAATCATCACTTGGGGGTACTGTATCTCCTTGCATAGTATGTGTCTGACTTTCTTGTGACCCCATGGACTGTAGCCCTGCAGGCTCCTCTGTCCATGGAATTTTCCAGGCAAGGATATTGGAGTGGGTTGGCATTTCCTACTCCATAGACATGCCTTATTGTTTTAAATGACAGAATTTTCTCCCTCGTTTTTTGTATCATTTCAGTTCCGTTCAGGGGCACAGTCCTGTCTGACGCTTTGTGATCCTGTGGACTGCAGCATGCCAGGCTTCCTCTTCCATCCCAGAGCTTTCTCAAACTCATGTCCATCAAGTCGGAGATGCCATCCAACCTCTGTCATCCTCTCCTCCTGCCTTCAATCTTTCCCAACAACATGGTCTTTTCTAATGAGTCAGCTCTTCTCATCAGATGGCCAGAGTATTGGAGATTTAGCTTCAGTCCTTCCAATGAATATTCAGGACTGCTTTCCTTTAGGATGACTGATTTGATCTCTTAGCAGTCCAAGGGACCCTCAAGAGTCTTCTCCAACACCACAGTTCAAAAGCATTAAATCTTTACTTTTTGAATATGCATGCATTAAGTGCAATTCTATATTT
Source organism: Neotragus pygmaeus (assembly GCA_006410875.1). Classification (NCBI taxonomy): domain Eukaryota; kingdom Metazoa; phylum Chordata; class Mammalia; order Artiodactyla; family Bovidae; genus Neotragus; species Neotragus pygmaeus. Next base: position 8,221 of record SJYV01046265.1, on the reverse strand, counting down.
TGAAGAATCCCTTCATTGTTTAATTTTCTGTGGAGCATACAGTGAAGACAGGAGGAGTATATAACCAATTACATAGTTCAATGATACCAGAGAAGCTGAAAGAAAAAAGATAGTGGGCATTTCCAAAGCATCTCTTCTGAAAGTGCATCAGGTTGACATTGATTAAAATACTACATATTGCAAACTGTATGAAAGAAGGTAAACTGGGACCAGCAAAAATATTTTGGTCCCTCAAGTGAGCACAATTTTGGATGCCATGATTTTCATGTATTCTAGACCTGGCTGAAGGTTACCCTAATTTGAACAAAGCATCATATTTTCAAACTAAAAACTGGACTTCACATAGGTCATTCCGAACTACCAGGAGTGGTATTTCTATAATATAGGTGATCTTTTCTTAATTACAATGCTGGGCTCTCCAGGGCCATGTGTTTTAGAAAATAGCTTTCTTAAATTGCTTTTTTCTGTATCAATGAAAAAAACAAACTTTGTTAAATATTTGTTGTTGCTGTTTTTGTTTCTATTCAGTCACTAAGTTGTGCCCAACTCTTTGCAACCCCATGAACTAAAGCACACCAGACGCCTCTGTTTTTCACTAGCACCTAAAGTTTGCTCAAATTCTTATCTATTGAGTTGGGTTAAATATTTGGATTCTATACGTGTATGTATATTACAGATATATAGGTATTCTGCAAACAAAGCAAAACATGGGATTACCTGCTTCTTAGAGTATAAATATACCTGCCTCCTTCATCTTTTTTCATTTCTTTATTGAGATATTGTGCACATATTATAAAACTTATTCTTTTAAAGTACACAGTTCAGGGATAGTATATTCACAGAATTCTACAACTAGCAAAACTTTAGAACATTGTCATCACTCCTCAAAGAAACTTCATACCTATTGGCAGTCATTCCCCACCTCCCACTTGATATTGCAAGCCCCTGGAAACCATAAATACACTTTTTGTCTCTATCAGTTCAATTCAGTTCAGTTGCTCAGCTATGTCTGACCCCATTGACTGCAGTGCACAAGGCCTCCCTGTCCATCACTAACTCCTGAAATTTACTCAAACTCATATCCATTGAGTCGGTGATGCCATCCAACCATCTCATCCCCTGTCAACCCCTTCTCCTCCCGCCTTCAATCTTTCCCAGCATCAGGGTCTTTTCCAGTGGGTTGGCTCTTCTAGTCAATTCTAGAAATTGACTAGAAAATAAAACCAGTCAATTCTAAAAATCAGTCCTTAATATTCATTGGAAAGACTGATGCTGAAGCTGAAACTCCAATTCTTTGGCCACCTGATGTGAAAAATTGACTCATTGGAAAAGACCCTGATGCTGGAGAAGATTGAAGGCAGGAGGAGAAGGGGATGACAGAGGATGAGATGGCTGGAGGGCATCGCTGACACAATGGACCTGAGTATGAGCGAGCTCCAGGGGTTGGTGATGGATAGGGAAGCCTGGCATGCTGCAGTGCATGAGATCATAAAGAGTTGACATGAGTGAGCAACTGAACTGAACTGAAGAGACTCTAAACTTTACAATACAGAGAATGAGCATAGATGTCATTAATATCCCATCATGACTTTAATGCCCCCAAATGGCACAGTAGTCACGTTTACCATATGGTGGTTAACATTAATTGAAAATCTTTGTTGTAGTTTTTTAGTGTCTAAGTCTTGTTTGACTCTTTGTGACTCCATGGACTGCAACACTCAAGGCTCCTTCATCCTCCACTATCTCTCGGAGTTTGCTCAAACTCATGTCCACTGAGTCAATGATGCTAACTAACCATCTCACCCTCAGCCAGCCCCTTCTCTTCTTGGCCTCAATCTTTCCCAACATCAGGGTCTTTTACAATGGGCTGACTCTTCGCATCAGGTGGTCAAAGTACTAAAGCTTCAGCTTCAACATCAGTCCTTCCAATGAATATTCATAGTTGATTTCCTGTAGGATTGACTGGTTTGGTCTCTTTGCTGTCCAAAGGACTCTCAGGAATTTTCTCCAACACCACAGTTCAAAAGCATCAATTCTTCGGCTCTCAGTTTCTTATGGTCCAACTCTCACATCCATACATGACTGCTGAAAAGACCATAGCTTTGACTAGATGGATGTTTATTGTAATGAGCACCTACTATGTGCCAAAACTGTTCTAAGCTTTTTATTCCCATTAACTAAATAAACATTACCCCCAAAGGGATGGAATTCTCATTTCATCCCTAGAAGTAGATAGTAATCTCCATTTTAGAGAAGAGAAACTCAGGCACAGAGAGTTTAAGCATCTTTTTCAACCCTGCACAAGTTGCTAAGAGACAAACCCAAGAGTCTAAATTTGATCATGTGTTCTCAGATATGTGGATCTTTTCACTAGGAGGCTCTTGAACGTGGAAGATGAGAGCCATCCATGCAGCCAGCCTACCTGGACTCAAAGTCTGCTTCTGCAAGAGGTACAAGCTGGGCAACAATAGGTAAATTGCTTAACTTCTCTGTGTCTCATCTATAATTGGTGGTGGATATAGCACCTACCTTAAGGAGTCACTGTGAGGAGTAAACACAACCCTATTTACAACATTTAGCACCCTGTGTCTCCCACAGCAAATGGTCAACAAGTGCTTTCAAGCTGGAATTGATTTCTTTTGAAATAGGTTCTGCATTTGAAATATATTCAAAAGTTAAAAAAATTAATTTTAATACTTATGCTCAGTCACATTGCCTGATATATGTTTATGAACCCATGTTTAGTCCTCAACAGATTTCTATGCATTTTTTTTACTCCTTCATTCACTCATTTGCTCACCGTCTTATGACTCCAGGAAAATGATTTGAACCTCCAGCATGAGCTGAATCCTGTATCACAAGTTCTCATATCTAATCCTTATTTTTTTAATGCAAATTTTATTGTCTTCCTTTTTCTGGTGAGGAATTGGAGACTCAGAGACACTGATGACAGTATCAGAAGGTGGAATCCCAGAAAATAAGGATTCCTTCTCGCACCCAAAAAACATTTACTTTTCTCCATCAGATTTTAGAATGAGCATGAACTGAGCAAACACAACTGACCACAAGGTCTTCTTCCACCAGTTAAGAGGTATTGACCTTCAATAAGTCAGTTCAGTTGCTCAGTAGTGTCTGACTCTTTGCGACCCCATGGACTGCAGCACGCCAGGCCTCCCTGTTCATCACCAACTCCCGGAGTTTACTCAAACTCACGTCCATAGAGTCAATGATGCCATCCAACCACCTCATCCTTTGTTGTCCCCTTCTCCTCCTGCCTTCAAGACCATCTAAGTCTCAGTTTCTTCATTTATAGAATAGTAATGGCAATATCTACATTTCACAGTTGCTGGGTAATGAACTTGCTGTAATGGCATGCCGTGGGGTCCAACAAATGGCTAGCTTTGTTGTTATCATTTGTATTTGTTCATGACTTCTTTGAAAAACTTAGCCTGCTCTTTCTAATGGAACACTAATACGCACCTTGTGTAGAATGCATTAGGGAAAATTTTTCATCTAAGTTTTTTTTAATATAAATGATGAAAAGGTAGCCTGAAATATTTTACACATCTGTTACAAAACCTCTGGGAGTTGTCTGGAAGAAAAGACTTGAATACAAAGCAGGTGGCTGGGCAGGACATATTGGTCTGCGTTAAAGGCTGGACTTTACTCAAAAGCTCACACTCTAAGGGAAAACTCCAAGGGAACTGTGAGAAAACAGTAATTAATGACTAAAAACGCTGCTTCCAGTCCTCATGATAAAGTTTCTGTACAGAGCCATAAAGAGATCAGTTCCACATTTCATATTCTCTTGCTAACCCCAAAGCATCATCAACCGACAAGAGTGAAGTCCTACTAAATCAGGGAACCAGCCACGAGTTAAATGCACTAGGCACTTTATGTGCTCTATGTCATTTTTATCCATACAACAAATGCCATGGGTTGAATTATCTGCCCCAGATCTAAATTCGTATGTTGAAGACTTAACACTCAATGATTTGTTTTGGTATAAGGTCTTTGCAGATATAATTAGTTAAGATGATGTCATCAGAGTCTGCCCTAACCCAATCTATATCTTTTTTAAAAAAGTGAAATTTGGACACAGACCTGCACACAGGGAAAATAGCATGTAAAGATGAAGGCAGAGATTGGAGTGATGACTCTACAAGCCAAAGAACACCAAAGGTTGCCAGTAAACCACCAGAAGCGAGAAGAAAGGAATGGAACAGATTTTTCCTCGGAGCTGTCAGAAGAAAGCAACCCAGCCAACACTTTGATCTTGGACTTCCAGCTTCTAGAAGTATGAGACAATAAATTTCTATTGTCTAACCCACCCAGTTTATTGTACTTTGTTATGGCGGCCCTAGCAGTGCAGCAACAATCCACAGAGGGAAGTATTAATTTTTCCAGTTTTGGGAAGCTTATGCTTAGGATATTTGTTTGTCTTTCCCAAGGAACCAGAGTGATTGACAAAGCTGATCAGAGAGCCTTATTCCAAAGTCCATGCTGCTGGACAGTGTGGGTTCCATTTTCTATCTTCTTTCTAATCTTTATGAAGAGAAAGGGCATCCCTTGCTATAATGTTGTGGCAGAGCAACGCTTTCTCAGAATCCAGGTATGTTTTGTAGAATACTCATTCACACCCGTAAAGACTATTGACCTACCCTAGTGAGAAACATCGCGTGCATGCATGCTAAGTTGCTTCAGTTGTGTCTGACTCCTTGCAACCCTGTGGATTGTAGCCTGCCAGACTTTTCTGTCCACAGGATTCTCCAGGCAAGAATACCGGAGTGGGTTGCCCTGCCCGCCAGGGGATCTTCCAGACCCTGGGATCGAACTTGGGTCTCTTAAGTCTCCTGCTTTGGCAGGTAGGTGCTCTTACTACTAGCACCACCTGACAACACTTGGATAATAATAACAAATATTTAACCAGTACTTCATAGCACTTCCTGAGGTTGGCTTAAGTTTTTGTAGAACTCCTGCAAGGACATGTTTTAATCCCAAAAAAGGAACACAAAGAAGCTGTGGGATTTGCCAAAGCAAGACAATGAGCATATGGACAAGCCAGCACTAGAACCAAAGATTTCACATCCACTATGTTGTCTTCCTACCATAAACACAAGCTTCACTTGCTTCTTTTGCTCCCGATATGTTTACTTCTTACCTGGTAAGCAAGCGGAGTACTGGGTCCCCTGCCAGGGTCCCCTGTTGGCAAAGAGCATGGCCATTGGTGTTGGACAGATGAGTTCAATTTTCAGTTATGTTCAGAAAGATCCTTAATCAAATGAACTGTAAAACTGCTGTGAAGATTAATAAAATCAGCTGTAAAAGGTGTTCCACAAAGAATCCCACAGAAGAAGTCACATTGCACTTTTCAAAAGAATGCCTGGTGTAAGCCCAGCTTCATCATTTATTCAGGGTTCTTTCTTGAGCTCTCTTCAGCCTCCTTTACTTAAGTGTTAACTCATATGCACTAAGGTTGCTGTGTTGCATGGATGCAATAACACTTTTGCATTTTAACTTCTATGTGTACACAAACAATTAGGTATAAAGGGTCTGAAGAGCTGTTTTAAATGTGCGGAATAGAGAAAATATTAAATACTTGCTTAATGACTGAAAACTGCTATACCCCACCCCATCCTGAGACTTAAAATAACCTGTCATGATAAACAAAAAACAATAGGTTTCAACTAAACAGTATCTACCTTGGTGAGAAAAAGGAAGAGAGAGTCCATTTACTCTGAAAAACTAAAAACCATAACCACTACTTTGACTAATGAGAGAGCATCCTGTGTCTTAGTTTTAATTTTAGCTAAGATCCAAAAGTTTCTTTGCAAAAACCCTCTGGGCACTTTCTTTTAAGTTAACTATGAAATTAATTTTAAATCCTCTTATCCCCTATTTCAATATTACTACAAGTAAAACATGTTTTAAACCACATTCCTATGCAAATACTTTTTAGAAATACATATATGGATTTGTCTCCGAGGAATTCTAATAAATGTGCCGAAATTATGTCTAATCTGGATTTGATATCTGATACCTGGAGATGCTAGGAAGACACATCTCATAGTTTTCCTTTGGAAACTAACCTCAAATGATACACCGAGTGTTCAAAGTCAATACCTATTAATGCTTGTACATATGGTATTAATTCCACATTAATTCTGTCAAAAGTGATATCATAGTTAGAAGTTCCAAATGATGACATCACTAAAACAACTTGGTTTTCATGAGTGTGGGACCAGTCAGTGCCAAAATCCGGTTCAATCTATTCATCTGTCTATTCTGACAAGTTCAGTTTAATTAGTTCATGGCCTCATAATGAACAAGAGACTGGCTTTCTGTCCAATTTCCAGAGCCATTTCTATTCTCTTCAACTTAAGTGCCAAATGCTTACACTGCTTTGCCCAATTTATACCTTTGCCTATAATTACTGGTCCCCAAGGTGTGATTGTCCTTTTTCATATGAGTTTGTGCAGCTGCCAACATGAAGTTGTAAATAAATTGTAATACCGTTGCTATGAGGTGTAAAAATCCCACAGCTCATATCCAGAGCCTTGTATAATAAACTCAAGTAAACATTCCATTTCCTGCAAGTGATTGTGGTCTGTGACTAGATTTAGAAAACAGGGCACTAAGTCATCTTTCTTTAATGAGTCGTTGAAAACAAAGTCGTATCCCATGAAACCAAAACCTGTCCTTGACAAAAACAAATAGCTTATTTGTAAAAGACCCTCCAAAAGGGGCAAATTTTTCTGTAGCTCATGATCTGAGTTCCATTTTGCAGTTGCAAAGTGTTTAAACAATAGTAACACCACTCACCCAACAGCACCCACTACCAGTGAAATGCAAGAGACTGGTTTTTTAAAAGAGATACAATATGTTACTGGACAAAAGAAAATAGAATGCAGAGGGACCCAAGTTTATGGTTTATCCTTCTACTTATTAGCTGGTGACTTGGGTCTTCTAAAACCACTGTGCCTCAGTGTTTTTGACTGTGACTTAGGGGAAAAGATGGCTACAAAATGATGTTGATGTTGACGTTGGTGTCATGAAATGCAATAAACACAAAGCACCTAGCAACAGTCCAGTAAGTGACACAGGCATGGTCATTTCCTCTTCCTTTTTCTCTGGAGTAGATGAAATACTCTGCCTTTCCTGGTTTCCACTGGACCATCTCTTAGCTCCAGGAGTTGGCGATGGACAGAGAGCCCTGGCGTGCTGCAGTCCATGGGGTCGCAAAGAGTCAGACACAACTAAGCGACTGAACGGAACTGAACTGAACTGATCTCTTAGCTTACCGAGAGGAATGTGCCAGAGCCTAGGGCCAGGCCATATTTTTTGCAGCATCACTGTTATTAAAATCTCTAATAATTCTTTCCTTTAAAATTGTTTCATCTGTAAAGGTGATCAAGACTGCCAAAATGATACCCTATGAATTCTAGTGATTTCCAACATTTGTTAAAACTATTGGAATTTTCTCATTTTGTCTTTTGAATCAAAAAATGTTTATTGCTTACTTTTCTTGGTTAATCATAATAGAATTTAAGAAAGTTAACCACTTCACATCAGAATTATATCTTGTGGAACATTAAAAGCATTTTATTTATATTTGGACTAATTAGGAAAATTAATAATTGCTAGTTAACATCATTGTGCATCCAATAACAGCCCAGATCTTAGAGTGGAAATTGAATTAATATTAGCAGTTCATTCCTGTACATGGCAAAGACTGTTAATGCTTCCTAATATACATGGCTGGAAGGACCACGTGTATTTCCCAGCCTCCCTTGTAGTTAGTTTTCATTTGGGATCATTTGACCAGTTTTGGCCAACAGACCATAGTTGGAAGCAACGTGTATTCCTTTTGTTTAAAGGAAGTTGAGGCTAAGTGAGCCTCCTCCATCTGTCTCTTCTGCAGCTACAGAGACCCAGGAAAACATGTAACAGAAGACACTGTCCAAGATGAAGTGGAACAAGATCATAGAATCTTGCACCAGTGAGAGATTAAACATTGTAATACTAATATCAAGTGTGTGATGGTGGTTGTGTTTTGCATTAATTATCCTGTAAGCTTTTTATTAGATCACAGTTCATCTTGCTTTGTGTTCTAGAGAGGTTATGATTGATTTGTCAGCTTTAACCCGTCCCTGTCTTTGACTGTGTGGATCACAATAAACTGTGGAAAATTCTGAAAGAGAAGGGAATACCAGACCACCTA
>SJYV01046262.1:0-21878 GCA_006410875.1 Neotragus pygmaeus | reverse complement strand
TAGTGAACTTAAGGTTTTATTCTTACCATTCTGTTGTCTCTCTCTTCCTTCTTCCCTTCCTTCGTTCCTTCCTTTCTTTCTTTCTCCCTTTCTTCTTTCTATCTCTTTTTTCTACAGGAAATAGATATTCTCTTTTCAATTATTTTTCAATTTTCTACAACCAAAGTCTTCAACAGAAAGGTTAAAAAATATTGCAAAAAGTACTCACCCTCTTAACAACAATTATTAATATTGTGCTTTGTTTAAATCTGTTTCTCTACAAATGTATATATTGTGAGCAATCTTTTCAGTTCTTTCAGGATTTTGTTTTGGATGCTCTCACTTTAAGTATTTCAACATGCGTGTATTTGATGGTTATCCGGCTTCAACTACACTACCATAATACTATTACTACACCTGAGGGTATTGACTAACTCCTCAATATTGCTTAGCTCCTAGCCCACTTACAATGTTCTATTTGCGCCTAAAACGTTTTATATAGCTTTTTCCCCCATTCAAGGTTTACACATGGTGTGGTGGTGCTTGTGTGTTGGAAGACAGAGGGAATGAAAAGTGCCCACTGAACTGAGAAGACCTCCTGAGACTAAAAAAATGAGACGGGCCGTTCCATATAATCAACGGATCAGTGTATTCTAGGGTAACTTACTTTCAGGGTGGGACTGGGTGGACAATGATCCCAAAGCATTCATAGCTGCACTCCATACTGCCAAGGGGCCGTTGTAACAATTTTGTAGTTAACCTAGAGCAATAGAGGAGAGTGAAAAAGCTGGTTTAAAACTCAACATTCAAAAAATGAAGATCATGGCATCCGGTCCCATCACTTCATGNACAATGGTAAATTTTTTTCTTCAAAAATATAGCTTTTTAAAATAAATAAAGAAAATATATTAAATATAGTAAGAGTAATTCTTTCCATGTATGACAGTCTGTCTTTAACAAAATTGGCCTGGCTTAAGAAATCCCAAAGGTCATATGTGGTTTATTGATGTATGAACACATAGCATCAACACTGGACATGTTATCAGCCCCAGTATATGCAATGGAGCCAAGCATTTCTGGTCTAAATTGATATCTTTATATTTTCCCTTCACATTTGTTAATCTTGTTAAATATCAATTATACATTAAACTTTAATATTAAGAAAAGGTGTTTCTTTGTTTCTTAAAGGCAATTTAAATCCAAAATACACATTGTGGTGTGTGTTAGTCACTCAGTCATGTCCAATTCCCCATGACCCCATGGACTGCTGCCCGCCAAGCTGCTCCATCCATGGGATTCTCCAGGCAAGAGTACTGGAGTGGATTGCCATTCCCTGGCTTTATATAAAATGCTTTTTGTGTTTCATGAATAAAATGTAGTGATAAAAGGTTTCTAGGGCCATGCATTGTTGGGAAATGCTAGCCATATTCATGTCTAAGATTTAGAAACTGAAGCCCAGAGAACTTAGTGCATAACTCCCTCCTCTGATTTCATCTTTTCTTCTTAGCACTTTACATTGTAATTAGTCACACCAGGGCAGGAAGTGGGCAAAGGATTTTCTTGTCTTACAGAGCCTAAAGTTGTCTGAGTCCTTAAGGACTTTGAAAGGTAGTTACGTCTGACATAAGGTTAAACCCTAAGTAGTATTTTACTAAAGTATTCTCATTGATTTGATTGTTTGAGGTTTAACTCTTCTGCAAATTATTTTTGGTACTTTTCTCATTGGCCTGTCAAAGTATATTATGGGAATATATACATAGGTAAAACTACTAAAGCTCTGCCACATATAAACATGTTCAAGGATACACATACATTCTCACAGACAGAGTCAACAGTTTTAGAATTGCATGTTATTTAGCCAGAATTATTTTCTCAAGATAAATTTCTAGAAATAAAAATATCAAGTCAAAAGAGAAAAAAAATTTAAAAACATGAACCTTTGATACAGATCTCCATAGTTATTAGAATGCCTGTTTCCTTCAACCTTGCAAATATCGGATGCCATCTTTCTTTTTTTTTAGATCAGTATAGTTTGCTAAGAACAGACATCTCACTTTTGTATTATTTTGATTCACAAAGAAATTGAAGTTCATCTAGGACCATCACTTTTCACTTTTTGTGCTCATATTATTTTCCCATTTGTTTACCTGAGAGTGAGGTAGAAGCATTTGTCTATTGAGTTAAATTTGATAATTTTATATTTTATGTTTAAATTTTAAGGATATTTTTCTGTCACATAGTTTTTAATTTTGTTTCCCAAGTAGACATGTAGTACTGTAAAAGGAAATATGATCATATGATTCTCCATGGCAACTGGAAACACATGGATTCTGCCAATAAGAGGAAATGACAATATTAAATAACAGTAAGTGCTAAAAAACATAAAAACCTCCAAAAATCTGTTTACAGCCAAATGATAGTCTAGTTTGGCAATAACATATTGGAAAGTCACTTGATTGCATTTGAAAACATGTTTTGCCATTTGTTATGGCATCTTAGAAAAATTTGTTTCCTCTCCTGAGCCTCTATTTCTTCAACACAGAGAGAGTCTAGACTCAGTTGTTCATAAAGTCTGGCCCAGCTTTGACTTTCTACTCATCTTTGTCAATCAGCTCCCCATAGAATGGTCTCATTTGCTCCATCAATCAACTAGACTTTCGGTCTGTCCAGCGCATTCAACAAATATTCATTAAATGCTTTGCTGTGCATTGTTTTAGATGTTGGAGTTGAAGTAGTAAATAGGAAAGAAAAAACTCCCTGCAACATGGTACTTATGGAGGAAAGAACAAGTGAGCAACCTGGTGATGGTGCACCAAGGACTGTGACAGAGAGAGTGACAGGGATGTGGCTCTAAGCGGGTGAAGAAGGAAAACCTCTCTGATGGACACATCACTTGTTATTTACCTCTGGCTTTCTTCGTTTCCTAATGGAGGAGTCTGCTTTTAGTGGGAAAGGAAAGATGCTACACTCTTTTTAACTGTTTTACTAAAACCATCTGTGGTTTGTTCAGTGAAATTTCCTGTATCAAACCCATCCCTCAGGTATATCTAATTTCTATATGTTTTCCGGTCCCAGCACTTCATGGCAAATAGATGGGGAAACAGTGGAAACAGTGTCTGACTTTATTTTGGGGGGCTCGAAAATCACTGCAGACGGTAATTGCAGTCATGAAATTAAAAGACACTTACTCCATAGAAGGAAAGTTATAATCAACCTAGACAGCATATTCAAAAGCAGAGACATTACTTTGTCAATGAAGGTCTATCTACTCAAGGCTATGGTTTTTCCAGTAGTCATGTATGGATATGAGAGTTGGACTATAAAGAAAGCTGAGTGCCGAAGAATTGATACTTTTTAACTGTGATGTTGAAGACTCTTGAGAGTCCCTTAGACTGCAAGGAGATCCAATCAGTCCATCCAAAAGGAGATCAGTCCTGGGTGTTCATTGGAAGGACTGATGTTGGAGCTGAAACTCCAATACTTTGGCCACCTGATGCAAAGAGCTGACTCATTTGAGAAGATCTTGATGCTAGGAAAGATTGAGGGCAGGAGGAGAAGGGGACGACAGAGGATGAGATGATTGGATGGCATCACCAACTCAGTGGACATGAGTTTGGGTAGGCTCAGGGAATTGGTAACAGACAGGCAGGCCTGGTGTGCTGCAGTTCATGGGGTCGCAAAGAGCTGGACATGACTGAGTGACTGAACTAAACTGATACATTCTATAAAGTATTTCCTTGATTATGTGTGAATGAGTGTGTGTATAGGCTCAGTCAGTTCTGACTCTTTGTGACCCCATTGACAGAGAAGCCCAGTGGGCTACAGTCCATAAGGATTCTCTAGGCAAGAATGCTGGAGTGTGTTGCCAAGCGCTTCTCCAGGGGATCTTTCAAACCCAGGGAATGAACCCAAGTCTCTCACATTGAGGCAGATTCCTTAATGTCTGAGCTACCAGGTAAGCCCTTCCTTGATCATACTTAGTTGCAAATGAATTATCCCCCACTTCATGTTCGCAGTCCTTTGCTAAAGCTCTCTTGGGTTGGGTGGGAAACACTGAGCCATGAATAAAATAAAATTCACATGCATGGGTCAGCAATGATGCTGACCTTTAGATCTCTTTCTGCCCTCTGGCACAGTCTGTTAGCTGATGATAATTATTGGCTTCTTCTTCCTGGTGGCATAGGTAGGCCAAATAGTTCCATCTTCTTTGCATTTAGGTGTGGCCACTATACAGACTCTAATGAATCGTGGAGGAAGCCCAGTGTGGTGTATCCATGCCTGGTCCACATCTGTGTCCCTTCATTGTTCTTTTCAATCCAGGTAAGTTTCTTGCTGGAGTTGTCAGAAGCACTATCCTCTTGGGCCTCTGAACCACTGTATGAAGCAAATATACACCCCAGTTCTTCCACTCCAAATTTGTCTATTACCTAAAACTATCCTTGAGTAATTTTATTCTGCAGAGGCATTGCATTTTTGGTGCATGTAAACATTAGAAACTTGAGTCAACCACCATAGCGAATATCTCCCAGAAGTTGCTGTCAAATAGTATACACCACATGAAGTGGAAACTCTAAAATTTCATTTGATAACTCAAAATTGGGAGGAACAGAATTAGAATTCCATGTATGTTTTTCAGCTCCATGACCCTCTTCTTTTTTTTTTTTACATCATGAAGTCTTCGCTAAAAAGATCCCACTGAAGACTGAGATAATTGTAGGGAAAGTGAAAGTGAAATGTGTTCAGTCCATTGAATTATCCAGGCCAGAATACTGGAGTGGGTAGCCTTTCCCTTCTCCAGGGGATCTTCGCAACCCAAGGATCAAATCCAGGTCTCCCACATTGCAGGCAGATTCTTTACTAACTGAGTCACAAANGAAAGTGAAATGTGTTCAGTCCTTTGAATTATCCAGGCCAGAATACTGGAGTGGGTAGCCTTTCCCTTCTCCAGGGGATCTTCGCAACCCAAGGATCAAATCCAGGTCTCCCACATTGCAGGCAGATTCTTTACTAACTGAGTCACAAAGGAAGTCCAAGAATACTGGAGTGGGTAGTCTATCCCTTCTCCAGTGGATCTTCCTGACCCAGGAATCAAATTAGGGTCTTCTGCATTGCAGGGGATTCTTTACCAGCTGAGTTATCAGGGAAGCCTGGAATAGTGGGGAAGCAACCCTGAAAAAATATTCCCCTTCCTGCTGGGCAAGTTGGATTATTTGTTGGTTTCTCTATCATTTTTAATCTCAACTTTCATTTACTTATTCTCTTAGTTAATGCCTTTCAAAGTATTTACTCACATTTCCTCATCTCTTTCCCATATTTAGTCTTAGTCAAAGTACTATAGTCGGACACAACTTAGCGACTGAACTGAACTGAAAGTATTGTATTTTCTCCTTGTCTGTTACTGTCTCCTGATTCTATCTTCACCTATTTTCTTAACATCTTGGTATATTATCCAAGCAATTTATCAACACTATTTCCCTCAACCCCCAGAGAACAGCTAAAGAGTCAGAAATCACGTGTGATGACACGAAATGAAATCTGGACATCCACACAGTACAGAATAACTAGAAGAGCTTTCTCCACCCAGTATGTTTCACATGCAAAAATAGAGATATGTATTGAAATTATACAGTAGTGAGTGTTGGGAGGTAAAAAAGGTGGAGGAAATCATACAATCCCTCTTTTCCATTTTTTCTTCTTATAAGACAAGGAAACTTGAGGCCCAGCAGAGCGTGACAACTTGTCTAAAATCTCATAATAGTGTTTGAGGAGGAAATCAGGTCAATGTTTTTACAGAGCGGATCAGAATTCAGTGAATTTCCATTCTGGAAAGGACTTTGGCAATAGGGTTAAACTTGAGATTTCATTCTAGAGACAGAATGCATAAATGCCTGTCAGTTATCTAGATACATCATATATATTATCTCTAATCCTTATTTTCACAGTGGAAGTTTTATTATCTTCATTTGAAAAATGAAGGTAGTGAGGTTGGCACTGATACTAAGAAACTTATACAGACATTCAGCAATTCACTTAGTTGGAATTTAACTTCAGATTTTTCTGAACTCCAGGTGTCTATTTTTTTCTGACATGATGTCAGAATCAGTTCCACAAGAACTCATGGCACATTTTCCTAGATATTAGCCACTCTTTTCTTTAACTCCCACCCCAAAGAAGGATAATGCTAAAGAATGTTTAAACTACTGCATAACTGTGCTCTTTTCACATGCTAGCAAAGTAATGCTCAACATTTCTCAAGCTAGACTTCACCAGTAGATGAACTAAGAACTTCCAGATGTACAAACTAGATTTGGAAAAGGTAGCGGAACCAGAGATCAAATTGCCAACATCTGTTGGATCACAGAAAAAGCAAGAGAGTTCCAGAAGAACATCTACTTCTGCTTCATTGACTACACTAAAGCCTTTGACTATGTAAAAAGTGAAAGTGAAAGTTGTTCAGTTGTGTCTGACTTTTTTGTGATCCCAGGGACTATACAGTCCATGGAATTCTCCAGGTGAGAAAACTGAAGTGGGTAACCTTTCCCTTCTCCAGGGGATCTTCTCAGCCCAGAAATCGAACCCAGGTCTCCCACATTGCAAGCAGATTCTTTACCAGCTGAACTACAAGGGAAGCCCAAGAATACTGGAGTGGGTAGCCTATCGTTTCTCTAGCTGACCTTCCCAACCCAGGAATTGAACCAGAGTCTCCTGCATTGCAGGTGGATTCTTTGACTGTGTGGATTGCAACGAAATGTGGAAAATTCTTGAAGAGATGGAATTACCAGATCATCTTACCTGCCTCCTGAAAAACCTGTATGCAGGTCAAGAAGAAATAGTTAGAACCAGACAGGGAACAAAAAACTGCTTCAAAATTGACAAAGGAGTATGTCAAGGCTGTCTATTGTTACCCTGTATATTTAACTTGTATGAAGAGTACATCACAGGAAATGTTGGGCTCGATGAAGCTCAAGCTGGAATCAAAATTGCAGGGAGAAAATATCAGTAACCTCAGATTTGCAGATGACACCACCCTAATGGCAGAAAGCAAAGAGAAACTAAAGAGCCTCTTGATGAAGGTGAAAAAAGCTAGCTTAAAACTCAACATTCGAAAAACAAAGATTATGGCATCTGGTCTCATCACATCATGGCAAACAGATGCGGAAACACTGGAAACAGTGACAGATTTTACTTTTTTGAGTTCCAGAATCACTGTGGAAGGTGACTGCAGCCATGAAATTGAAAGACGTGTACTCCTTGAAAGAAAAGTTATGACAAACCTAGACAGTGTATTGCAAAGCAGAGACATTTCTTTGCTGACAGAGGTCCATTTAGTCAAAACTATAATTTCTCTAGTAGTCATGTATGGATGTGAGAGTTAAACCATAAAGAAGTCTGAGGGCTAATGAATTGCTGTTTTTAAATCATGGTGCTGGAGAAGACTCTTGAGAGTCCCTTGGACAGCAAGGAGATCAAACCAGTTAATCCTAGAGGAAATCAGTCCTGAATATTCATTGGAAGGACTGATGCTGAAGCTTAAGCTCCAATATTTTGGCCACCTGATATAAAGAGCAAACTCACTGAAAAAGACCCTGATGCTGAGAAAGATAGAGAGCAGGCACAGAAATGGGTGACAGATAATGAGACGGTTGGATGGCATCATTGACTCAATGGACATGAGTTTGAGTAAATAATAGGAGAGAGTGAAGGACAGCTTCCCTGTAGCTTAGACGGTAAAGAATCTGCCTGCAGTGCAGGAGACTTGGGTTGGATTCCTAGGTCAGGAAGATCCTCTGGAGAAGGGAATGACAACCCACTCCAGTATTCTTGCCTGGGGAATCCTTTGGACAGAGGAGCCTGGCAGGCTGTAGTCCATGGTTCACAAAAAGTTGGACATGACTGAGCAAATAACACTACAAAGTGAAGGACAGGGAAGCCAGGTATACTGCAGTCCATGGAGTCACAGAGAGTTGGACAGGACAGAGTGACTGAACAATAATAAATATTAGCCTCAAAATACTAAGGTATTTCCTTATTCTAAATAATCCCCTAATTTATTCTATGTAGTGGGGCAGAGCTATACACGTTACTAGAACCATCTTTTATGTCAGACACTCATGACTTGAATGAGAAAAAAGGCACAAATAATATTAATTACATTATTAAATGTTCAGCTCACATTAACTTTGGATTTTGTATTCTATCCTTTTCAATTTCAGTTCATTTGAATTTTTTCAAGTTGCAATGGGATGTATAGCTATTTTTTATTTTTAAGATTATCTAAATAGTAGTTCTTGAATTTATTTTTATTTACTAATTTATTTATTTGCTGATTTAGTTATTTATTCCAAATACTCTGAACTGTATTGTATAGCATGGGTTCACTATCTGAAGTCCCGTGTGACAGCCTGTGTGTCTTTGCACGAGACACGTGGACTTGAGTAAATAATTGAGAAATTTGCAGTAGTGGTGAAGAACTCGCCTGCCAATGCAGGGGACATGAGATGCAGGTTCCATTCCTGGGTCAGGAAGATCCCCTGGAGAAGGAAATGGTGACCTATTCCAGTACTCCTGTCTGGAGAATCCAGTGGGCAGGAAAGCCTGGTAAGTCCAGAGGATCACAAAGAGGTGGACATTACTGAAGCAACTGAGCACAGGCATCAACTTCTTAGGTCATTTAGAAATTCTGGGTCTCCATTGCCTCCTAAGGAAGCTGTGTACCATTTTCTGTTTGTTGATTCTAAAACTATTGAGAGAATGAAGTGAAATAAAGGATCAGAATGCAACTTAGGAACTTTAAATTGCCAAGAAAAGTTTCACATTTTAGTAGGTGCAACTTCCCAGGTGGCACTAGTGGTAAAGAATCTACCTGCAATGCAAGAGACAAGAGACTTGGATTTGATCCCTGGATAAGGAAGACCCCCTGGAGAGGGAATAACAAGCCACTCCTGTGAGAGCCCGATGCGCTATTGTCCATAGGGTCACAAAAAGTCAGATACAACTGAACACTTGAGCACATACACGGTTTTATTAAAAAAAAAAAAAAAACAGATATAGTCCAGGGCAAGCAACTGATCATAACCCATGACTTGTAGAAAATTATAATGATAGGATCATGATTTTTTTTCTTAAAAAAAAAAAAAAGAAAAACTTACAAAATTTCTAGTAGAGAATTCATCTAAATTTTTTGTTGTAAACTTGGATAGTGGAAATAGAAGACATAAGAAATAGATGGCATACAGTCAAAATGTGTTTGGATGAATATCTAACCACTGTTGGGAAAGGATGAAGAAGAAAGTGAAATTTAATGGAAGAAATTAAAATATTCTTAGAATCATAGTGAACAAACTTTCTTCTAAGATTCAGTATGATGTCTTTACTAAGGACATGCCACACATATAGTTTTTTTTTAATTAATTAATTTATTTTAATTGGAGGCTAATTACTTTACAATATTGTGGAGGTTTTCACCATATATTCACATGAATCAGCCATGGGTGTACATGTGTCCCCCCTCCTGAAACCCTCCCACCTCCCTCCCCATCCCATCCCTCAGGGTCATCCTAGTGCACCAGCCCTGAGTGCCCTGTCTCATGCATGGAACCTGGACTGGCGATCTATTTCGCACATGATAATATACACGTTTTAATGGTATTCTCTCAAATCATCCCACCCTCGCCTTCTCCCACCGAGTCCAAAAGTCTGTTCGTTACCTCTGTGTCTCTTTTGCTGTCTCACATATAGGTTTTTGACTACCATCAAGTAATCTTTATTTTCTGAAAAATGTAAATGGTTGTCCTTTAGCTCAGTGTCAGGAAAAGTTATGTGGAGAGTTGCCTCACATTTGTTGGGTTTCTCAAATTCTCCCAGAGAAACAGCTCTGAAAAACTGAAAAGCTAGAATCTGGTTCAGAGAGGTCAGGGAGGGAAAGAAACACAGGATTCCCTGACCCTCCCCAGGCAAGAGTACATTTCGTACAAACCCTCTGCTCAGTAGGAGAGACCCATGCCATGGGGGTTTGCCTTCTCTGAGGTCATAAACTTTGTCATCTGTTCTAGGAAACAAATGTCTTCTTCAAACTTTTTCCTTGAATGCAACCCCCTTCCCAGTTTTTGTTTACTGCTAACATTATTCATGAAGCAAATCCATCCATCTCCCTAGGAGTCAAATTCATGACTTGTAAAGGTCAAGGCTGAGTCTTCTCTTGTTTCTGTTCATCTTCTTGGATGAGAAACATTTAAGCATGATATGGCATTGCTCAGTCTGGAGAAATGACCCTTCTGACTCAGCTAACCTGTATTTCGAGAAAGTCAGTGAGTCTGTTGGACTTCGTAAAATGCCATTCCTAAAATTCCAGCACAACTGGCTAACTCATCCCACTGGGTAGGTCAATTAACCCTATAGCTCAAAGAGCTATCATCTTTGAGGATCTGGGATGCAAGTGTGTGCTCCCCAATGTAATTCTGGCTTTTAAAATTTTCTAAAGATGATGCCCATTGAGGAAGTTTCTATCATTTTTCTTCTATTTCTCTAATCTGAAGTGACTCATTGGAAAAGACACTGATGCAGAGAAAGATTGAGGACAGGAGGAAAAGGGGGCAACAGAGGATATAACGATTGGATGGCATCATCGACTCAATGGACATGAGTCTGAGCAAACTCCAGAAGATAACTGAAGGACAGGGAAGCCTGGTGTGCTGCAATCCATGGAATCCCAAAGAGTTGGATATGACTTAGTGACTGAAAAACAACAATCTTTTCCAACTCTGTTTTCAGAGTCCTAGGACTTGATGGATCCTTCTAGCTTTGCCTTGTGTGTTTCCAGAGGAATCTAGCTGATCCTTTCCCTGGTGGCTTAGATGGTAAAGTGTCTGCCTGTGATGCAGGAGACCTGGGTTTGATTGCTGGGTCAGGAAGATCCCCTGGAGAAGGAAATAACAACACACTCTAGTACTCTTGCTTGGAAAATTCCATGGGTGAAGGAGCCTGGTAGACTACAGTCCATGGGATCCCGAAGAGTCAGACACAACTGAGTGACTTCACTTTCACTGATGATCATCACCTATGTGCTTCATTTGACTTGTTCTGAGCAAGTACTTCTCTATAGACTGAGTGGCTGGTAGGACTTTCAATGTCAGGGTCAACTAAGAGATATATTTTTCTCATCTCCTTTTTATAAATGTAGAATGGAACCTAGAGAGAGATTGCCTTTCCTTCAAAACACTTAATATGGTATAATACATTTTAAGAATATTTTTTTTAATATTTGTCTTCCCCAAGGGTCTCTGAGAACTATGAAAAACACTCTACTTGTTTTGTCAATAGTGTCTCTGTGATCAACGTCTAGAATGTTCCTGGCCCTCCATAAATATTCATTAAATTAGTAAATAGATGGAATATTATAATTGGAACTTTAGGCCTGAGTCTTAAAATAACCAAGATCTTCAAATTTAGATCTTTATTATTGTCTCCAAGTAAAATTACACATGTAGTAACAGAAAAACTTAGAGAATTGGGGGCAATAAATTTCCCATAGAAATTTAAAGTTATGTTCCATTTCCTGTCTATTCCTAATGAATCATTTTTACAAACTCAGTGTTAAGATAATTATTACAGCAGTGTTTTCTTTTGTAAGATAGGTCAGTATTAAATTGAAATATTTTGAGAACTTGTCTCATTTTTAATACATCAGGGACATCCAAAAATTAAGGTTGCTCACCTGTATTTCAATCTTGGAGAGAGTATATAAATGAATAAAAGAATGAGTGAAGTGACTTAGTATCTTGCTCAGAGCTGGGCTTCATAGCTGGAATTCCTGACTCTTAATTCAGATGCTGAATGTCTTGAGGGCATGTGCTAAGATACTCTCATCTTGGAACTTCTGTGCTAGGCTTTCTCTGCATGACTCACTCCCTCACCCTTCTTAACTTGGATAGCATCCTACTCTTTTCATAGGTTTCAGCTGAGACGTCACCTTTTCCAGAAACTCCTTCCTACCATACCGTTCCTTCATTCTGGCTTATGTGCTTCCAGAGGGCAGGGACTCTGTTTTGTTCATTGCTTTATCACAATATATAACACAGTGAATGTGTGCAGCAAGAATTCTCAAGGTTTTCAATGAATTCTGTGCAACCAACTATCCACACCAAAAAATTGATGCTTTCGAATTGTGGTGTGGAGAAGATTCTTGAGAGTCCCTTGGACTGTAAGATCAAACCACTCAATCTAAAGAAAACCAACCTTAAATATTCAATGGAAGCACTGACTGATGCTGAAGGTTCAATACTTTGGCCACTTGATGTGAAGAGTTGACTCATTGGAAAAGACCCTGATGCTGGGAAAGATTGATGGCAGGAGGAGAAGAGAATGAGATGATTGGATGGCATCACCGACTCACTGGACCTGAGTTTAATCAAACCACAGGGGACAGTGAAGGACAGGGAAGCCTGGTATGTTAAGTTCATGGGGTTACAAAGAGTTGGACATGACTTAGAGACTGAACAAACAGCAACCACACTTGTTGAAAGTGATGTATTCTTCAATTATGTCTCTCCTGGGGTTGGTGGGGGAAGTCTCTTGTTTTTCTCCTAGGCTGTTGAAAGTGAAAGTGTTAGCCTCTCAGTCGTATCCAGCTCTTTGTGACCCCACGGGTTGTGTAGCCCACAAGGCTCCCATTATCATGGAATTCTCCAGACAAGAATACTGGAGTGGGTAGCCATTCCCATCTTCAGGGAATCTTCCCAACTCAGGGACCAACCCCAGGTCTCCTGTCTTGCAGGTGGGCACTTATCTATTGAGCTACCGCCAGGATAGAAAGTGAGAATAGAGGTTAAACAATCTTAATAAGTGTACCCTCCTTCCAGGCCAACTCTATTATTCTGGACACAGGGACAAAAGAGGGAAAACCAGACCTCACTTAAATGCATTTGTATGGACTTGAGCTGCAGGATCACACAGCTCGGCCATCAGTTTCATCCTGTAAAACTTATTTCTGCTTGTGTTCACCTTTCTCAGTTCAGTTCAGTTCCATTGCTCAGTTGTGTCTGACTCTTTGCAACCCCACAGACTGCAGCACACCAGGCTTTCCTGTCCATCGTTAACTCCTGGAGCTTGCTCAAATTCATGTCCATTGAGTCAGTGATGCCTTCCAACCATCTCATCCTCTGTCATCCCCTTCTCCTCCTGCCTTCAATCTTTCCCAGCATCAGGGTCTCTTCTAATAGTTAGTTCTTTGCATCAGGTGGTCAAAATACTGGAGTTTTAGCTTCAGCATCAGTCCTTCCAATAAACATTCAGGATTTACTTCCTTTAGGATTGACTGGTTTGATTTCCTTGCAACCTAAGGGATTATAAGGGTCTTCTCCAGCACCACAGTTTGAAAACATAAATTCTTCAGCCCTCAGCTTTTATATCATTAACTGAGATCACTCAGGCCAAACTGTGATATAGCCACTTTTGCCTTTTCATCATTTAATGACCTTTCATTCAGACTTTTGTTCGTTCTTTACCCAAACCTGCAAAACACATTCTTATGTTTAATCAATAATTAATTTACAAATATGTATTGAGTTAATTACTTTACAATATTGTATTGGTTTTGCCATACATCAACCTCTAATTAAAATAAATACATTTATATTAAACCTGTGGTGGATTCATGTCAATCTATGGCAAAACCAATACAGTACTGTTAAGTAGAATAAAGTAAAAAAAAAAATAAATTAAAAAAAAAGAAGAAGCTAAAAAAAAAAGTATCGAGTAACTTCTATGCTAAGCACTGTTTTAATGCTGGTACTATAGCACCGAACAAGACAAAAAAGAGCCCTTGCCTTCATGAAGCTTATATTTTAATGTTTTGCTTATCTCTCAACCATCTGCCATCCTGATAAATGCTATTGGTGTTGACACTAATTGCACTAGCACTTTGGTGTGTGTGTACAGTCGACCTTTAAACAATGAAGGGGGTAAGGATGCCAACAATCTGAAGCACAGTCAAAAATTGGTGAATAACTTTGGAACAGCCCTCTAGATCCAAATGCATGGTTCTGTATGTGTCAATCCATCTCCATGGATTCAATCAACTGATAATCATGAAGTACTGTAATACAATATGTATTAAAAAGATCTATGTGTGTTAGTGGACCTGTGTAGTTCAAACCTGTGTTGTTCAAAGGTTAACTATATATAGGATTTAATTTATATAGCAACAGTGAGTATACATACATATATATATAAATATATAAATATATAAATATATATNGAAGCAAATCTCTGCAGTTTCTATGCCTTTCTTTATAAATCATGTGGCCCTAACTTTTCATGTTTGGTATTTGTTGAGTCTTAGGCCGGAGAAGAATTTAGATGTTTGACTGTGGTTTGGGAGGCTCATAATTTCAGGGACACAGGGAGTGAAGGACAAGCAGCACAACTGATACTAGACAATAGCCGGGGCTGGTTTCTATAGCAATATTCACTGTGATCTCACTGTAGTGGTGAGACAAAGACAGGAAGATGATGGCAGAGGTCAGAGGTGGCCATGGCTGGTTACTATAGTGACAGCCCTACAAAGTGTGGTGGGCTTGCCCCCTTCCTGCAGACAGCCTAGAGAGGGAGGAGCCAAGGGTGTGGGCTACAGCAGAGCTTCTTGAATATTAATATGCATATGAATATCTAGGATCTTTTTAAAATGAAGATTCTGATTCAGTAGGTCTGGGGTAGGGTCCAAGATTCTGCATATCTATCGAACTCTCTGGCAGTGGTTCAGCCACCAATCCATGGACCACACTTAAATAACCAGGCCCTAGTGAGTATTATCAGAGAAGGCAATGGCACCCGACTCCAGTACTCTTGCCTGGAGAATCCCATGGATGGAGGAGCCTGGTAGGCTACAGTCCATGGGGTTGCTAAGAGTCGGACACGACTGAGCGACTTCCCTTTCACTTTTCACTTTCATACATTGGAGAAGGAAATGGCAACCCACTCCAGTGTTCTTGCCTGGAGAATCCCAGGGACAGGGGAGCCTGATGGACTGCCGTCTATGGGGTTGCACAGAGTCGGACACGACTAACATGACTTAGCAGCAGCAGCAGCAGCAGCAGTGAGTATTATGACTCAAGCCAGAAATCAGAAATGGTGAATTGTGTTATCATGCTTAAGGGGGAGAAGGTGAGGCCAGGAGGGTGAGTGCTGTAAGAGTGGTGAGAGGCCCAGGAGAACAAAACAGAAGGAGCTTGTTTGTACCTGGATCTCCTGATTAAAGCTGGGGTGGTGGTGGTATGCTATACTGGATTGGCTAAGCCTGGGTCACAAGCCTGCACCAAGCTATAGGGGAGCTCGAGAGAGCAAGTTTCAGCTATTATCACGGGAGGTGAGTTCTACCTCCCACCAGAATTCTCCTTCAGTTTCCCAACAATCTTACAAAATATAATCTTTCAGTCTTGGGGAGTTTACTCTGAACCAAGCACCCGTCTTATTGTCTGATAGGTATTTTATATTTATGACTGTGTTTAGCATCATCTTGAGAAAGTAAATGCTCAAAAAATACACTTGGCAAATGGTTATATCTAAACAGACATCACTCCAAAGATACCTACATAGACATTTCTCCAAAGAAGACACACAGATGGCCAAAAAAGCACATGAAAATATGCTCAACATCACTGATTATCAGAGAAATGCAAATCAAAACTACAGTGAAGAATCAACTCAGTGGTCAGAATGGCCATCATTAAGAAAATCTACCAACAGTAAATGCTACAGAGTATATGGAGAAAAGGGGACCTTCCTACACTGTTTGTGAGAATGTTAAACTGGTATAGCCACTATGGAGAATAGTATGGAGGTTCCTAAAAATCTAAAAATGCAACCACTATATGATCCAGCAATCCCATTTCTGGGCATATATTCAGAGAAACCATAAATCAAAAAGATACCCCAGTGTTCATATACACACACACACACACATATATAATGGATTATTCAGTTCAGCTCAGTTCTGTTCAGTCGCTCAGTCGTGTCCTACTCTTTGCGACCCCATGAATCGCAGCACGCCAGGCCTCCCTGTCCNTCTCGACTCTGCATTCGGCCGATATCCTGATAATGGATAACACCGGTGCGATGAAATCATGTTGGTTGGGAAGCAGAACAATCTTGGTTCCTTTTAGACTATCTCGGCTTCATCACAGGATGAAAAATCCACAGCACTGATTATTTTTATGGCTAAGCCGAAACACTGCCACTTTATTAATGAATGAGGCAGCGTGCAGAAGACCTCCTGCCGTCTCCAGGCCACTGGGCTGGGAGCAGAGAGACCTCCAACTCTTAATGTTCTTTTTTGCACATCGGAGTCTCAGTCCGAAATCGTCTTCCTTCCTCCAGTCTCTCTCCCCTCCCTTCCCTTCCCTTCTTCTTTCTCCCTTA
The DNA here is from genome assembly GCA_006410875.1 of Neotragus pygmaeus. NCBI lineage: Eukaryota > Metazoa > Chordata > Mammalia > Artiodactyla > Bovidae > Neotragus > Neotragus pygmaeus. Next base: position 5,486 of record SJYV01046262.1, on the reverse strand, counting down.
CCCTCCTGGCCCTCCTGCCCTTCCACCTTCTCCTTCTCTCTCTATTGCCACTTCAAATATCTCTTGCCTCTTTCAAAACTTGCTTACATAACTTCCACTCTATTATAACCAGCAATTTACATTTACAAACATAAAATGAGAATGGGTCACACATGGACTAACTCCAGAGACCCTCTTCCTTCCATCAAATCCGTATTCCTCCTCCATCCCGTCTGCCCTTTCCATGTGCTGAGTCATACTCCAGTGATACAGTGACGCCACGAATAATCCTTCACATCTGTGGAGCTCAGGAGAGCGCCAAGGGCACAAAAGCTTCGAAAGTCATCTAAGCCGGAAACTGTGCCACTCTCTCCATATGATTCCCCTTTGATCCAAAACAGGAGTCACAAACTGATGAACCACAAGAGAAATCTAGTCATCAGATATGTTTTGTCTGCTTCAGGAAGATTTTTTTTTAATCAAAAAACTTTCTATTTAAAAAAATTCAATTTCAGGACTTCCCTAGCATCCTAGAGGTTGAGACTCTGCCTTCCAGTGCAGGGGTGTGGGTTCAGTCCCTGACTGGAGAGCTGAGATGTCACATGCCTCACGGCCGAAAAACAGCAGAAGCAATATTGTAACAAATTCAATAAAGACTTTAAAAATGGTCCACATCAAAAAAAAATTCATAAAAAATAAAATTTTGTTAAAAATAAAAAATTGGGGGCTTCCCTGTCCAGTGGTCGGGAGTCCGCCTCCCAATGTGGGGACACGGGTTCGATCCTTGTCAGGGAAGACTCCGCAGGCCACAGCGCAATTGGGCCACGCACTCTGGAGCCCGTGCGCCCAGCTCAGACCCAGTGCAGCCTAGAGGAAACACATAATTAGCGGTTGGTTTTTTTTTAATGTCTTCCGAAAAAATTTTTTAAAAAATCAATTTCAGCCTCCTCTGGAAAAACCAAAAACAATCTTGTTAGAACACAAATTAACTCTTGGCTAGAGCAAAGGCGCTTGCTCTCCAGACGGGAGGCCTTCCCACTCACGTTCCTGACCTACTGGACTGTCTTCAGCACGTACTGCACCACAGCTCCTCGGCTCCCGAAATCTGACTCTTCCACAACAGTCCCCGGGAAGCCCATGCACATGCGGATCCCGCGGGAGAGGAGCGCTCTGTCTCCAGACTCAGTCACGCCCTCTGGGAGCCGGGCATGCCAGGCGGGTCCTTAACCTGTGAAAGCCCGGCGTCCGCCGCGGGCCCCTGCTCTCCTCCTGAACTCTGGACAAAGGGAGAGCTGCTATTCTCATAGTTTTCTTTAAAGCATGCAACCCCAGTTTCTCGTCTAATGTGGCTCAGTAGTGTCCGACTCTTTGCAACCCCATGGACTGTAGCCCACCAGCCTCCTCCATCCATGGGATTTTCCAGGCAAGAGTACTGGAGTGGGTTGTCATTTCCTTCTCCAGGAGATCTTCCTGACCCAGGGATCGAACCTGGGTCTCCTGATTGCAGGCAGACTCTTTACAGTCTGAGGCACCAGGGAAGCCCTTTCACTCTCACTTTCTTTCCAGTTTCCTGTCTCACATCTTGCTTTTTTATTTCCTGGACTTGGGCCACTCTGCTTCTTTTCCTTCAAAGCAAAAACTCCAGGGCCTTCCCTGGTGCTCCAGGGACTAAGACACCACGCTCCAGCGCAGGGGGCTCAGGTTCAATGCCTGGTCAAGGATCTAGGTCCCACATACCACAGCTAAGAATCTGTATGTCGCAGCTAAAGATCCTGAGTGCCTCAGCTAAGACCCAGCCCAGCCAAATAGGTAAAGAAGCAATTATTTTAAAATAAACTATAAAATCCAGAAATGAAAGGTTTCCTCCTGAGAGATAAATTCTAGACATTTATCTTCTCTAGAATTTCACTCATGTGAAAAGGGGAATAAAGGGGAATCCCCAGGTGGCACTAGCGGTAAAGAATCCGCCTGCCAATGCGAGAGACTCAATAAGAGACGTGGATTCAGTCCCTGGGGGGGGAAGGTCCCCTGGAGGAGGAAATGGCAGCCCACTCCAGCCTTCTTGCCTGGAGAATCCCAGGGACGGGGGAGCCCAGTGGGCACAGTCCATGGGGTCGCAGTGAGTTGGACACGACTGGAGTGACTTAGCGTGCATGCACACGCACCTGAAAGGCTTTTTCACTGAACCCTTACCAGCCGCGAGGCGCTGTGCCAGGCCCTGGCCTCACACTGACAGGCAGCAAAGCTCAGTGGCCGCCTTCCTGCAGCTCACATTCCAGCGGGGGAGAGTGTTCCTCTGCCTTCTCCCAGAGAAATGCAAACTTGTGCTGCGATGCATGCAGGAGAAATTCCAGATGGATCCAAGCATTTAGACCTGAGGAGAGAATACAGTTCTCACAAATCTAAAGGAAAGCATGCATGAAGAACTTTATTTTCTTACAGAGGTCTTTCTAATCACAACAGGAAATCTCAGAGCTGAAAAGGAAAAAGAAATTGGATCACACTAACTACATCAAATTTTAACATTTTGGGAGCTAAAAGTACCATAAACAAACTCAAAAGAGAAACTAGGGAAAATATTTCCAATCCAAATGACAGGCAAAGGACTTATTTCCCCAATATACAAATTACTCTTACGAATCAATCGACAGAGCACATAAAAAATTTATGAAAGAAATATAAATGATACANCCTCTCTTCTTTTCACAGCTATTTGTAAGGCCTCCCCAGACAACTATCTTGCTTTTTTAAAATTTCTTTTCCATGGGGATGGTCTTGATCCCTGTCTCCTGTACAATGTCACGAACCTCATTCCATAGTTCATCAGGCACTCTATCTATCAGATCTAGGCCCTTAAATCTATTTCTCACTTCCACTGTATAATCATAAGGGATTTGATTTAGGTCATACCTGAATAGTCTAGCAGTTTTTGCTACTTTCTTCAATTTGAGTCTGAATTTGGTAATAAGGAGTTCATGATCTGAGCCACAGTCAGCTCCTGGTCTTGTTTTTGTTGACTGTATAGAGCTTCTCCATCTTTGGCTGCAAAGAATATAATCAATCTGATTTCGGTGTTGATCATCTAGTGATGTCCATGTGTAGAGTCTTCTCTTGTACTCAGCCATAAAAAGAATGACATAATGCCTTCTGAAGCAATATGGATGGACCTAGAGATTATCATACTGAAGTCAAATAGAGAAAGACAAATATCATATGATACTGTTGACCTGTGAAATCTAAAAAAATGAAACAATGCACTTATTTACAAAACAGGAATAGACTCACAGACATAGAAAACAACCTTATGTTTACCAAAGGAGAAATGTGGGGGGTAGGAATAAATCAGGAGCATGGGATTAACATAAGCACTACTATATATAGGATAGGTAACTTTCAAGGACCCATTGTACAGCACAGGGCACTCTACTCAATATTCTGATATCCTATATGAGAAAAGAATCTGAAAAAGAATGAATATATATATGTATAATTGAATATCTTCACTGAAATTAACACAACATTGTAAATCAACTGTACTCCAATAAAACTTAAAAATATATACATACTTTGTGGTGGTTAATTTTATGTGTCAACTTGGCTGGGTCACACCTACCCAGACATATGGTCAAACACATATTACCACATATGTAGTCTGGATGTTGCTGGATATTGAAAGTATTTTTTAGATGAGATTAACAATTAAATCAGGGGACTTTGAGTAAAGCAATTTATTTTCCACAGGGTAAAAGACATTTGTTCTTAAGAAAAGCAATGACAAACCTAGACAGCATATTAAAAAACAGAGACACCACTTTGACCTCAAAGGTCCTTATTGTCAGAGCTATGGTTTTTTAAGTGGTCCTGTACAGATGTGAGAGTTGGATCATAAAGAAGGCTGAGCACCAAAGAACTGATGCTTTCAAACTGTTGTGCTAGAGAAGACTCTTAAGAGTTCCTTGGACTGCAAGGAGATCAAACCAGTCAATTCTAAAGGAAGTCAACCCTCAAATCTTCATTGGAAGTATTGATGTTAGAGCTGAAGTTTCCAATCCTTTGGCCACTTCATGTGAAAAGCCAACTCATCTGAAAAGACCCTGATGCTGGGAAAGACTGAGGGAAAGAGAAGAAGGGGTCCACAGAAGATGAGATGCTTGGATGGCATCATAAACTCCATGAACATGAGTTTGAGCAGACTCTGTGGGATAGTGAAGGACAGGGAAGCCTGGTGTGCTGCAGTCCATGGGGTCGCAAAAGGTCAGACATAGCTTAGCAACTAAACAATAACAACAACAAGATGAGTAAGCCTCATCAACCAGTTAGAGGCCTGAAGAAAAAGAAAGACTGATCTCTTCTGAAGCACAGGGACTCTGCCAGCTCGTCGCCTTCAGATCTGAGCTGCAGCATTGACTCTTCCCTGAGTGGATCATACACACACCCTACTGGTTCTGTTTCTCTGCCTAACACACAGCTGCAATGGGTGCCGCGGGCCTTAATCGTCTGCAGAGAGGAAGCCCCCTCTCTCTGCATGGATTCTGCCCCTTCAGCCTCATGCACAACTGGCAGGGGCAGGGAGGAAGCCGAGGGCTGGCTCACAGAGGACCATTCCTAGCATCCCAAGTGTGCCCACAGCTCTTGGGAAATGAGACAAGGGAATCATGGGTAGGGTAAGGCCAATGCTTTCAGGGAAGAGCAAGCCATTTGGTACCAAAGCACAAGTCCTTTGCTATGTGAAAGTCCATATAATTATATAAATGCCCTGAAATGGGGCAAGTGCCAAGGGGCAAGGAGGTGACTTCTGCTAATAATGCCAGCAGGTACATGTGAGTGATCACCTGACCATCTTTGTCTTTCCCGTCACACATTCTGAAGAAGGTGATTTAGAGGGCTGGGGGGTCATGAATGCAGTACTGAGGTTCAAGAGGTTTCAGGCAGAGCAAAAATGGTACACAAATTATTATAACCTCCTTATCTCCCGGCTGCCAACAAACAGCTGCACCTCCCCTAGTCTTCATCTTCCCTCCCACCCAGGAGAGGAGGGACTCCTGCAGTCCTACCCACCCCCCACTTCCCTGGGCACGTGACTCCATCACGTCTCTCCCCACAGTCCCACAGCTCAACATCCACCTCCTCTCTGGACTTTCTCATCAGCATTTCAGCGCTCAACACGTCTCTAACAATTTGAACCGGAGAGCAGAAATGCTGGCGAGTGCAAAATTCAGTTTCCCTGAATTTCAACCTAGGTCCTCGCAGAGGGAGCTGAAAATCATCTGGGAACTGAAGGAAATGCATATCCCTGTGCTTCCTGTGGCTGCTGTAACAAACCACCACAAACTTGGTGGCTTGAAACAACATAAATTAAGGGCCCATTTTCTTAAGCATGGTTCTGAGCATGAAAGGAAGCAGAGAGGTTATATAACTTGCCTAAGGGCACGCAGTTATATGCAGCAGTACAGGCAGACAGACCTGGAGTTGAGGCTAGTAACCATGCCTCTGTCATTTGCAGGCAG
>SJYV01046260.1:0-25672 GCA_006410875.1 Neotragus pygmaeus | reverse complement strand
GCCAAAGCCTTTGACTGTGTGGATCACAATAAATTGTGGAAAATTCTGAAAGAGATGGGAATACCAGACCACCTAACCTGCCTCGTGAGAAATTTGTATGCAGGTCAGGAAGAAACATTTAGAACTGGACAGGGAACATTAGACTGGTTCCAAATAGGAAAAGGAGTCTGTCAAGTGTGTATAGTGTCGCTCTGCTTATATAACTTATATGCAGAGTACATCATGAGAAATGCTCGCCTGGAAGAAACACAAGCTGGAATCAAGATCGCCAGGAGAAATATCAATAACCTCAGATATGCAGAAGACACCACCCTTATGGCAGAAAGTGTAGAGGAGCTAAAAAGCCTTTTGATGAAAGTGAAAGAGGAAAGCAAAAAAGTTGGCTTAAAGCTCAACATTCAGAAAACGAAGATCATGGCATCTGGTCCCATCACTTCATGGGAAATAGATGGGGAAACAGTGTCAGACTTTATTTTTTGTGCTCCAAAATCACTGCAGCTGGTGACTGCAGCCATGAAATTAAAAGATGCTTACTCCTTGGAAGAAAAGCTATGACCAACCTAGACAGCATATTCAAAAGCAGAGACATTACTTTGCCGACTAAGGTCCGTCTAGTCAAGGCTATGGTTTTTCCTGTGGTCATGTATGGATGTGAGAGTTGGACTGTGAAGAAGGCTGAATTCTGAGGTATTGATGCTTTTGTACTGTGGTGTTGCAGAAGATTCTTGAGAGTCTGTTGGAATGCAAGGAGATCCAATCAGTCCATTCTGAAGGAGATCTGCCCTGGGATTTCTTTGGAAGGAATGATGCTAAAGCTGAAGCTCCAGTACTTTGGCCACTTAATGCGAAGAATTGACTCTTTGGAAAAGACTCTGATGCCGGGAAGGATTGCGGGTAGGAGTTGAAGGGGATGACCGAGTATGAGACGCCTGGATGGCATCACGGACTCAATGGACATGAGTCTGAGTGAACTCTAGGAGTTGGTGATGGACAGGGAGGACTGGCTTGCTGTGATTCATGGGGTCACAAAGATACACACACGACTCAGCGACTGAACTGAACTCAACTGATAGTAGGGACAAAAATTTGAGAAATGAATGGTTTTATTCATGTTTTTTTGTTTTGTTCATGAATACAAAATAGGTATTTTCCAGTCTGCATTAAAAATGTAGAGTATATTTTATGGCATGATCTTCTATGACAGAAAAGAATATGCATGCATTTGGATTATGAGGTGAGCTGTTAGCTCATTCTGGAACTGAAGAAGATGAAGAAAATAATGAGATGAATTTCCATAAAATATAGTCTGAAAATGGAAATTGGTTTAAAAATGAGATCTATTAAAAGAAGTCATTCCCCACTTCGTATTTGACTAGTGCTTAACAGCACTATGAAACAGAAAGAGAAAACAGCTATAGTTATTAATGTATATACCCTCTAAACAGATCATTTAGGACAGAGATTACATTGTTGAAATAATCTATGTTTTTCTCTCCCTAGGCAGATGATTTTTCCATTTATTTATATTTTCTAAAACAAAATTTTATGAAAATTAGCTTAAATTTATTTCAAGTCATTTTTACTGTATATTAATATTTTATGAAAATTTGCCTAAAATACTTCAAAAAATTTTGGTCCCAAGCTTAAATCACATTCCTTTCTCTTGGAAATAATTGTTCCTTTTTTGAACTTTCACAAGATATTCCTTCAAAGGGTGAACCAAAGAGTGTATTACCACTAGGTGTAGCAGTAAATTTACAAAGAGCAAGACTGATATAAACTAGTAGTAATGGCCTAGAGTAAGTCTTGTGCTTCTGGGTAAGTCTTGGTAGCCCTGAAGACGTGGGTCATGCCAGAACTTTACCAAGAGTTCTATAAAAACATGATATAATTCAGAGAGGTTTAGTTCGCACTCTATTAAAACAAACAAACAAACACATCCATGAAAAATTCCCATGAAAACAGCTAGTTGCAGAGCAAAACCTGCCAAATCAGAAAGGTGAACATAGGAAAGGATTTTCCACTGGGTGATGGGGAACACATTTTGTAAAATTGTATTTTAAAAAATGACTAAGTTCAATAATAGTAACTCTCAGTTAAAATCAGTTGTTGTACAGTGGAGGTATTTATCATTTTAAATCTTTTAAAATATTGCCTACAACAAAATGATTTAAAGTTATATAATACATAATATAAGGAAAAACAAAAAAACAATTCATGTTTTATTAAACTGTATTAACGATAGTAGAACAATAAGTTTTAAGTTTTATATGCTTATCTGCAATACTCATTTACAAAGTCTCTATTTCCTTCTAATATTATTACAGGGTGGTGTGCTAAAAAAGAGCATAGTAATTTAAAATGGTCAAGGATTTGAATATAGGTGTTATCTGCTACTTACCTGGTATCTCAGATATGTTTATTTACATTTTCTAAAATGCATTGATCTTTCTCATAGTGAAATAATTATATTGTTTTTAAACATTTTCATTAGGTTTAGTTAGAATAAAAGTGAAATGACATATTCAAATGAAACAGCAGAATCCTTCTTGAAAAAATTATACATTAAAAGTTTCCTTTCCTTTACTAGTATATGTTGACGATAATAACAACGAAGACAACAAAAAAAAATATTGATAATGTTAACAAAAATACCATCTCTAAAATGTATGAGTTATTATCGTATCCTGGCATTATTGTAAGTATTTTAAAATCATCCATCACCTAATTAGTTCCTAAGAAAATCCCTACACTATTGTATTTTCTTTAACAGAAATTAAGGCACAGAAATGATAAAAATCTTACCCAAACATTGCATTAGACTGAGGATTGAAAAAGCTGCTTAGCACTAGAATTTAACTCAAATTTCCAGCTCGAAAAAAATAATGTACAATAAGATGCATTGATTCAATTGTCAATTAAATTATTCATTTATCTTTTATTTAGCTAACATATTTTTGATGAGTGGGAGGTAACAAGGACTCCCTGAAATTCAACTTCCTTTCCAATACTGTTGCTTTGATTATGTGTTTCTAGAGAAAATGATTCTTATATATTATCCTTGCTTTCATATATCTTTATCTTCATTCAGTTCAGTTCAGTCACTCAGTCGTGTCTAACTATTTGTGACCCCATGGACTGCAGCACACCAGGCTTCCCAGTCCATTACCAACTTCTGGAGTTTACTCAAACTCGTATGCATTGAGTCAGTGATGCCATCCAACGATTTCATCCTCTGTCATCCCCATCTCCTCCCACATTCAATCTTTTCCAGCATCAGGGTCTTTTCCAAGGAATCAGTTCTTTGCATCAGGTGGCCAAAGTACAGCAGTTTCAGCTTCAACATCAGTTCTTCCAATGAATATTCAGGACTGATTTCCTTTAGGATGAACTGGTTGGATCTTCTTGCAGTCCAAAGGACTCTCAAAAATTTTCTCTGACACCACAGTTAAAAAGCATCAATTTTTCAGCACTCAGTTTTCTTTATAGTCCAACTCTCACATCCATAAATGACTACCAGAAAAACCATAGCCTTGATTAGATGGAACTTTGTTGGCAAAGTAATGTCACTGCTTTTTAATATGCTATCTAGGTTGTCATAACTTTTCTTCCAAGGAGCAAGTGTCTTTTAATTTCATGGCTGCAGTCACCATCTGCAACAATTTTGAAGCCTCCCTAAAATAAAGTCTGTCACTTTTCCCTATCTATTTGACTTGAAGTGATTGGACCAGAAGCCATGATGTTAGTTTTCTGAATGTTGAGTTCTAACCCAGCTTTTGCACTCTCCTCTTTCATTTTCATCAAGAGTCTCTTTGGTTTTTCTTTGCTTTCTTTCATAAGGGTGGTGTCATCTGCATAACTGAGGTTATTGATATTTCTCCCAGCAATCTTGATCCCAGCTTGTGGTTCATCCAGCCCAGGATTTCTCCTGATGTACTCTTCATAGAAGTTAAATAAGCAGGGTGACAATATACAGCTTTGACCTACTCCTTTCCCTATTTGGAACCAGTCTCTCTTTCCATATCCAGTTCTAATCCAGTTGCTTCCTGACTTGCATACAGATTTATCAAGAGGCATGTGAGGTGGTCTCTTATCCCCATCTCTTTCAGAATTTTCCACATTTTTTTTTTGATCCCCACAGTCAATGGCTTTGGCATCGCTAATAAAGCAGAAGTAGATGTTTTTTTTCTGGAACTTTCTTGCTTTTTCCATGATCCAACAGATGTTGGCAATTTGATCTCTGGTTCCTCTGCCTTTCCTAAATCAAGCTAAACATCTGGAATTTCACAGTTAATGTACTGTTGAAGCCTGACTTGGAGAATTTTGCACATTATTTTGCTAGTGTGTGAGATGAATTATGTGGTAGTTTGAACATTCTTTGGCACTGACTTTCTTTGTGATTGCAATGAAAACTGAAATTTTCCAGCCCGTGGCCACTGCTGATGTTTCCAAATTTGCTGGCATATTGAGTGCAACATTTTCACAGCATCATATTTTAATATTTGAGATAGCTCAACTGGAATTCCATTACCTCCACTAGCTTTGTTCGAATGGATACTTCCTAAGTCCACTTGACTTCGCATTCTAGGATGCCTGGATCTAGGTGAATGATCATATCATCGTGATTACCTGGGTCGTGAAGATCTTGTTTGTATAGTTATTCTGTGTATTCTTGCCACCTCCTTATAATATCTTCTGCTTCTGTTAGCCCCATACGGTTTCTTTCCTTTATTGTGTTCACCTTTGCATGGAATATTCCCTTTGTTTTGCTAATTTTCTTGAAGTGATCTTAGTATTTCCCATTCTGTTGTTTTCCTCTATCCGTTTGCATTGATCACTGAGGAAGGCTTTCTTATCTCTCCTTATTATTCTTTGGAACTCTGCATTCAAATGGGTTTACCTTTCCTTTTCTTCTTTGCCTTTCAATTCTCATCTTTTCACAGCTATTTTTAAAACTTATTCAGACAACCATTTTGACTTTTGTGCGTTTCTTTTTCTTGGGGATGGTCTTGATTCCTGCCTCCTGTACAATATCACAAACCCCTTTCCATAGCTACTCAGGAAATTCTTCATCTTCATTATCATCACTTAAAATGCTGATTTTCACATACTTTATGTCTTTTGCATATAGCATATTCAAATAGTACAGTTGTGAATTGAAGTGAAATTAAAGTGTTCATTGATCAGTTCATGTCTGACTCTGCAACCCCATGAACTGTAGCCTGACAGGCTCCTCTTTTCACAGAATTCTCTGAGCAAGAACACTGGATTGCATAGCATTAGTTTATGCAGAGGGCCTGTCTTTCCCAGAGATCAAATCTGGGTCTCCTACACTGCAAGCAGATTCTTTACTATCTGAACCACCAGAGAAGTCCCAACAAGACTATATATATTTGATTCACAACAGTCATGGCAAGGAAGTTAAGTATTTTTTTTTCTTTTTTACTTTATTTTACTTTACAATACTCTATCAGCTTTGCCATACATCGACATGAATCTACCACAGGTGTACACAAGCTCCCAATCCTGAGTCCCCCTCCCACCTCCCACCCCACAACGTCTCTCTGGATTATCCCCGTGCACCAGCCCCAATTATCCTGCATCCTGCATCTCATATAGACGGGCGCCTCGTTTCTTACATGATAGTATAAATGCTTCAATGCCATTCTCCCAAATCACTCCACCCTCTCCCTCTCCCTCAGAGGCCAAAAGTCCGTTCTATATGTCTGTGTCTCGTTTGTTGTCTCACATACAAGGTCATCATTACTATCTTTCTAAATTCCATATATATGTGTCAGTATACTTTATTGGTGTTTTTCTTTCTGGCTTGCTTCACTCTGCATAATAGGCTCCAGTTTCATCCATCTCATTAGAACTGATTCAAATGTAGCTGAAATCATTAGTCAATGGTAGGCCCTGATCCTGAATTCATGTAATCACACTCAAAGTAGGGTGTATTTTCCACTATTCAAACATGGTTGAATTAAGTCAACTAAAAAAGTCACCTTCAAACTAATTAAATCACTTTCAAAAAGTTAGTAATTCTCAACAGATTCTGAACATATATCTTATGTATTCTAAATCATGGGAGTTAAATGATTAGAAATGGTGATTTACTGAAACTATTATTTTTTAATGAGCCATTTTATTACATTTTAAAGACTATATATATTCTGGAAATTTTATATTATATGTTAATTTGAATACCAAAAATTTAGTTGCATAATTTTAAGCCATGAGGAAAAATCTGATTAAATGTTCTAAAGTTTAAACTTTAGAGTTTAAAGTGCTAACTTTGTTAACTTGTGTTAATAGTGTGTTATTACTGTTTTAAGAAAAAGAAATATTTTAATATTCATTGACATGCAATGGTACTTTGTTACATTAGAAGTTTTATGTCTACCATTAAATTATATTTGCAATACATTAGTCTAGCTTTTAAAATAGTAGTTTATATTTTAATGTGATGACAAACAGTATATGCTGTGCTTACAAAATGAGACCTGAATCATTGTTTTTCATGTGTCTTTGGACATTCAAAAAATACATTGAGGAAAATAAATCTGGTATGTTAAATGATTTCATGTAGTAAATTAATTTTTAAACAGATTTTTTCTAGAAAAATAGTGAACTTTTCTTGGTGTTTATCTTAATTCAGCAATGAAACATATGTGTTAAATTTCAGTTTTTCTGCAAGACAGGAAAAAAGTTGAAAGTATAATGTGCATCATGTAGTACTTTATACACATAAACATGTATAGTTAAATAAGTGATTTGGAATAGAACAATAGAATGCAGCATTAATTACAATGGAATTTTTGCTTAGATATTTTTTTTCAGACTATATTAGTGCTGTAAAAATCATAAGTATTTTGAAATGAGTATTCCTTTATGTAAAATCATGCATTGTTTTCTTTTAACTGTCAGAAAAATATAAGGACACAAAAATGAATGAAACAGTGCAGCCTTTGAGTAGTTTACAATCTAATAAATGAAACAAAACTGTAAATGTATAGAGAAGTACTATTATTAATGTTAGGTCAGTGAAGTTTATATAGGATACTTCCTGAGAAGGGACAAAAACTGATACTTCAATTAAACTTTAACACCATATAAAGGAGTTTAATAGTGAAAAAAATAATATCAGTCAAGCAAAAGGGTTTATACAAAAGTATGTAGGGTATAAATAGAAAGCTTATGGAAAAAAGTTAGAAGCATGGCTTGCTGTTTTTATTAACAGTAAGAATTTGAGACAAGTGGAGAGTCTAGTATTGTTGACACCTAAAGAGATACAGAGAATGTAAGATTGTCATGGACTCGAATCATATATGTTTTGAATAGAAACTAATGCTGATGGAAAGGATGAAGAATTGAAAACAGAAAGAAAACAGATTTTGGAATGAAAACATAAAATTTCAGATAAAAAAGATCTACAACAAAGGAAATAGGGGTTGAGTAGTATAGAATCAAGAATTCTTAAAAATATTCAACAACACTTGCTGACTAAAGGACTTGATTGGTGATAAAAAAAATGAAAACAAAAAACTAATCATTGATGTTTCTGAGGTTATTACGTTAATAGATCCTGAGTAAATGATAACAATCAATCACTGGGGAATTGGAAAGAAAAGAAAGTTATCTGGGGAAACAACCAACTCACTCTGGACATGTTAGTTTGGAAGCTTCCATGCAGTTTAATAGAGAATATTCTCAAATGGAAGTGGAAATTCTGAGTTGAGGGGCAATCTGAACAAGAACTGGACATTTGTAAATAATCAGTAGTAGGTAATCAGTTCAGTTGTACAATCATGTCTGACTCTTTGCAACCCCATGAACTGCAGCACACCAGGTCTCCCTATTCATCACCAACTCCTAAAGCTTACTCAAACTCATGTCCATCGAGTCAGTGATGCCATTCAAACATCTCATCCTCTGTCGTCCCTTATTCCTCCCACCTTCAGTCTTTACCAGCATCAGAGTCCTTTCCAAGGAGTCAGTTATTCGCATTAGGTGGCCAAAGTATTGGAGTTTCAGTTTCAGCATCAGTCATTTCAATTAATATTCAGAACATCTTTCCTTTAGGATGAACTGTTTGGATCCCCTGCAGTCCAAGGGAATCTCAAAAATCTTCTCTGACACCGCAGTTCAAAAGCATCAATTCTTTGGCACTCAGTTTTCATTATAGTCTAACTCTCACATACATACATGACTACAGGGAAAACCATAGCTTTGACTAGACAGACCTTTATTGGCAAAATAATGTTTCTGCTTTTTAATATGCTAAGTTAGCCAGAGCTTTTTTCCCAAGGAACAAATATCTTTTAATTTCATGGCTGCAGTCACCATCTGCAGTGATTTTGGAACCCAAGAAAATAAAGTCTTTCACTGTTTCCACTGTTTCCCCATTTAGTTGCCTTGAAGTGATGGAACCATTTACCATGATCTTAGTTTTCTGAATGTTGAGTTTTAAACGAACTTTTTCACTCTCCTCTTTCACTTTCATCAAGAGGCTCTTTAGTTCTTCTTCACTTTCTGTCATAAGGCTAGTGTCATCTGCATATCTATGGTGTTTGATATTTCTCACAGTAATCTTGATTCCAGATTGTGCTTTTCATCCAGGCTAGCATTTCTCATGATATATTCTGTATAGAAGTTAAATAAGCAGGTTGACATTATACAACCTTGACATACTCTTTTGTGATTTGGAACACATTTGTTGTTCCATGTAGAGTTCTAACCGTAGTTAAAACTACTAACAGTAGTAGATAATGGTTGAAATCAAAGGAAAGAGGAATGCTCAAAAATCTAATCCTGAGGAAACTTCATGGTTTATTGAAATCACAGAGGAGACATGAATTAAATAAAACATATTCCATGAGACAGGTTTCAAAAGCAGATTTAGAATGTCAAATGCAGAAGATGGTGTAGGAATGGGACAGGGAGACCACTTTTTCCCCACAAATTCATCAAAAGAGCATGTGAATGATGAGCAACTTCCACCAAACAATTTCTGAATGCTAGCAGAAGACACCAGGCACCCAGAAAGGCAGCCCATTCTCTTTGAAAGGAGATAGGACAAAATATAATAGGGAAAAAGAGAGATGAAAGAGTTAGAACCTCAGACCCATTCCGGGGAGGGATTCCTGAAGGAGGAGAAATTTCCAAACACCAGGAAATCCTCTCACCAGTGTGTCTGTTAGGAATTTTGGAATATCAGAGGGCAACATAACCGGAAGGGGGAAAAACAAAAAACAACCACAGAATACGGGCCTTAACCATAACTCCCAGCAGAGAAACACCCCAGACTCTCGCTTTCACCAGCAGTGAGCAGGGATTGACCAGGGAGTCAAGGGGTGCATTCTTATGGTAAGGATTGGGCCTGAATGCCTTGAGGACATTCTGAAGGAGCTAACGTGAGATAGAAACCCAAACTGTGGGATAACTAGAGAAAGAAGACCAAAAAAAAAAAAAGAGAGAGAGAGAGAGAGAGAGAGAGAGAGAGAGAGAGAGAGAGAGACATCCCGCAAAAAGCTCTAATCTAAGGCACATCCTGGCCGGCTCACAGAAAAATGATTGAGCGAACACCAGAGGAGAGCTAGCTGGCTGCAGACCAGCCTCTTCTCCCGCTGGAGGCAGAGAGGCAGGCAGGCAACAGCCAGAGCTGAAAGGCAAAGAGCAACCTCGGCCCCAGAGACAGCATCCTCCACCAAACCGTGAGCAGACTTTCAGTTGCTAATGAAGTCTTCCTGGGATCCTGGACAGTTAACATCTGCAAGGATGGTCACAGCCTGAAAACAGCTCCCAGAGGAGACACATAGCACACCAGAGTGATCTTGCCACACATAAAGGAAAGCAAGCGGCTGGGACTAGGGAGGTGATTAAATACACCTGAGACAGTATGTCCACCAAGCACCTGGTTACCTGAGCTGCTCGGACCTGTGAAGGGCACAAAACACAGGTCCAACCAAGTCTGTGCCTTTGTAGTCCCTGGGAACCTGAATCTGAGCAGCTTAGACCTGGAAAATGCATGCAGCACAGGGCCTGTTTTGGACAGTTGCCTTTCAGAGCTACCTAGAGCCTGAGCAATGTAGAATGGGTAAGCACATGTGCCATGAACTGGGGAAAACCCAGTGTGGTGCATACACTGTGAGCACTCCTCACACATGCCAATGATATTTGTTTGCTGTGTTCCTCCCTCCCCACAACACAGCTGAACAAGTGAGCCTATATAAATGACCACCTTTACTCCCTTGTGTCAGGGTGGAAATTACAGTGAAGAGACTTGCAAACAGAGGAAGCCAAAACAAATAAAGAGGGAACCACTCTGGAAGTAACAGGTGCAGGAGATTAAAACGTTGTAGTTAGCATTGACTAAGCATTGGAAGTGGAGAAGGCAATGGCATCCCACTCCAGTACTCTTGCCTGGAAAATCCCATGGATGGAAGAGTGTGATAGGCTGCAGTCCATGAGGTCACTAGGAGTCAGACACGACTGAGCAACTTCACTTTCACTTTTCACTTTCATGCATTGGAGAAGGAAATGGCAACTCACTCCAGTATTCTTGCCTGGAGGATCCCAGGGATGGGGGAACCTGGTGGGCTGCCATCTCTGGGGTCGCACAGAGTCGGACATGACTGAAGCAACTTAGCAAGCATTGGAAGGGGCCTATAGATCTTGAGAAAAAGTATAAGCTGGAACAAAGAACTGTCTGAAACTGAACTGATCCCACACTACCCTCAACAGCTCCAAATAAATTCCTAGATATATTTTTACTATTATCATTTTGTAATTTATAAGTTCTTTATTGATCTTATAATTTTCAATTTTATAATCTATTATTATGTTGCAAAAAAGACCCTATTTTTAAAGCAAATTTCACTATATATATATATATATAATTTAGATATAGATATAATTTTTATGATTGATTTTGTTTTGTATTTTAAACATTGTATTGTTGAGTCTAACCTCTACTCTAGATTTTTAATTTTTGTTTTTTGGTATTTGTTATCAATTTTGTACCTTTAAGAATCAAATCTTCAGTACCCATTTTTACCTAGGGGTGTGATTACTGGCTTGATTGCTCTCTCCCTTTTTGACTCTCTCTTTTCTACCCCAGGTTTCTTCTGTCTCCTCGCTCCCTCTTCTCTTCTCTACTTAAATCTGTGAATCTCTCTGGGTTTTCCAGACTGTGGAGAACACTTAGGGAACTGATTACTGGCTAGATTGGTCTATCCTCTTTTGCCTATCTCTCTTCTCCTCGTGGTCACCTCTATTTCTTTCTCCCTCTTCTCTTTTCTATGTAACTCCCTGAACGTCTCTGAGTGTTCCAGACAGTGGAGAGCACATTGGGAATTGATTACTGGCTAGATTGCTCTCTTCCCTTTTGATTTCCCCTCTTTTCCTCCTGGTCACCTCTATCTCCCTCCTCCTTCTTCTCTTCTCTGTGTAACTGTATGAACCTCTCTGGGTATTTCTCACTGTGGAGAATCTTTTCACTATTAACCTAGATGTTTTATTATCTGTGCTACATGGATGCAGAAGTCTTGAGGCTACTGTAAGAACAAGACTGAAAACCAGAGGCAAGAGGCTTAAATGCAAAACTTGAGAACATCAGAGTACTCCTGACTACAAGGAACATTAATTGTCAAGAGCTCATCCAAAAGCCTCCATACCCGCACTGAAACCAAGCTCCATTCTAGAGCAACAAGTTCCAGAGCAAGACATATCATGTTAATTCTCCAGTAAAGCAAGAACATAGCCTTAAGCATTAAAATACAGGCTGCCCAAAGTCACATCAAACCCATAGACACCTCAAAACTCACTGCTGGACACTTCATTGCATTCCAGAGAGAAGAGATTGAGCTCAACCCACCAGAACACCAGCACAAGCTTCTCTAACCAGGTAACTTTGACAAGCCACTGGTCCAAACCCACCCACAGGGAGCAACCTCCACATTAAAGAGAAACTACAAATTTTCAGTCTACAGAAAGACCGCCCCAAACACAGCAATCTAAACAAAATAAAAAGGCACAGAAATATTCAGCAGGTAAAGGGACATGATTCCCAACAAACCAAATAAAAGAGGAAGAGATAGGGTGTCTACCTGAAAAAGAATTCAAAATAGTGATAGTAAAAATGATTCAAATCTTGAAAACAAAACAGAATTAAAGACAAATAGACCAGAGACAATGATTGAGAAGATGCAAGCAATGCTTAACAAGGACTTAGAAATAAAAAAAAGAGACAATCAATAATGAAAAATGAAATAACTAAGATCAAAAATACTCTGGAGGAAACCAACAATAGAATAACTGAGGCAGAAAACAGAATAAGTGAGGTGGAAGATAGGTGCAAATAAATGAAGCAGAGAGGAAAAAAAAAAAATAAAAGAAATGAGGACAACCTCAGAGACTTCTGGGACAGTGTTAAATGCCCCAACATTCAAATCATAGGAGTTCCAGAAGAAAATGATGAAAAGAGAAGCCATGGGAAAATCCTTAAGGAGATAAGAGTTGAAAACTTCCCTAAAATGGGGAAGGAAATACCCACCAAAGTTGAAGAAACCCAGAGAGTCCCAAAGAGGATAAACTTAAGGAAAAAAAAAAAAAAAGATAGATATTAATCAAATTAACGAAGATCAAACAAAAAGAGCAAATATTAAAAACAGCAAGGGAAAAGCAACACATAACACACAAGAGGAGTCCCATAAAGATAACAGCTGATTTTTCAATAGAAACTCTTCAGGCCAAAAGGAATGGCAGGACATAGTTAAAGTGATTAAATAAAAAAAAAATCTACAACCCAGATTATTATATCCAGCAAGGAGAAATATGAAGGAGAAATAAAAAGCTTCATGGACAAGCAAATGCTAAGAAAATTCAACACCACCAAACCAGCTCTTCAACAAATGCCGAAGGATATTCTCTAGACAGGAACACAGAAAAGGTTTATAAACTCTAGCTTAAAACAACAAAGTAAAGGTCAACAGGATCATAATCATCAATAATTACCTTAAATGTACCTGGTTGAATGCCCCAACCAGAAGACAAAGACCGGCTGAATGGATACAAAAAGAAGACCCCTATATATGTTGTCTACAAGAGACACACCTCAAAACAAGGGACACATACAGACTGAAAGTGAAGGACTGGAAAAATATATTTCATGCAAATAGAGACCAAAAGAAAGCAGGAATAGCAATACTCATATTAGATAAAATAGACTTTGAAATAAAGGCTGTGAAAAGAGACAAAGGAAACTACATAATGATCAAAGGATCAATCCTAGAAGAAGATATAAAAATTATAAATATATAGGCATCCAACACAGGAGCACTGCAATATGTAAGGCAAATGCTAACAAGTATGAAAGTGGAAATTAACAGTAACACAATAATAGTGGGAGACTTTCATATCACACTCACACCTATGGATAGAACAACCAAACAGAAAATTAGCAAGGAAACACAAACTTTAAACAATGCAATATACCAGTTAAACCTAATTGATATCTAAGGACCTTTCATCTCAAAGCAATGAATTTCACATTTTTCTCAAGTGCACATTGAACACTCTCCAGGGTAGAGCACATCCTGGGCCATAAATCTAGCCTTGGTAAATTCAAAAAAGATTGAAATCATTTCAAGCATCTTTTCTGATCATAGTGCAGTAAGATTAGATGTCAACCACAGGGGGGAAAATATTTAAAATATAAACATTTGGAGGTTAGCAACATGCTTCTGAATAACAAATCACAAAAGAAATCAAAATATGCATAGAAAATGAATGAAAATGAAAACACAACAACCGAAAACCTATTGGACTCAGTAAAAGCAGTGATAAGGGAAAGGTTCAGAGTAAAACAAGCTTACCTCAAGAGACAAGAGAAAAATCCAATAAATAATGTATCTTTACACCTAAAGAAACTTGAAAAAGAAGAAATGAAGCACCCCAGGGTTAGTAGAAGGCAAGAAATCATAAAAAAATAGAACAAACATACATGAAAAAGAAACAAAGGAGACCATAGCAAAAATCAACAAAATTAATAGCTAGTTCTTTGAGAAGATAAATAAAATAGACAAACCTTTAGACAGACTCATCAAGGAAAAAAGGGAGAAGAATTAAATAAACAAAATTAGAAATGAAAATGGAGAAATCACAACAGACAACACAGAAATACAAAGGATCATAAGAGACTACTATCAGCAACTAATTGGCAATAAAATGGACAACTTGGAAGAAATGGAGGAATTATTAGGAAAGTATAACCTTCCAAAACTGAAACAGGAAGAAATAGAGCATCTTAACAGACCTATCACAAGCACAGAAATCAAAACTGTAATCATAAATCTTCCAACAAACAAAAGCCCAGGACCAGATGGCTTCACAGATGAATTCTCCTTAAAATTCAGAAAAGAATTAACACCTATCCTACTCAAACTCTTCCAGAAAATTGAAGAGGAAGGTAAACTGCCAATCTCAACCTATGAGGCCAAAATCACCCTAATACCAAAACCAGACAAAGGTGCCTAGAAAAATAAAACTACAGGCCAACATCACTGATGAATATAGATGCAAAAATCCTTAACAAAATTCTAGCAAATAGAATCCAACAACATATTTAATAAATCATACATCATGACCAAGTGGGCTTTATCCCAGGGATACAAGGATTCTTCAGTATCCACAAATCAATGTGACAAACCACATTAACGAATTAAAAGATTAAAACAAACAAACAAACAAACATATGATACCTCAATAAATCCAGAGAAAGCCTTTGACAAAATTCAACATCCATTTATGATAAATACCCTCCAGAAAGCAGGCATAGAAGGAACATGCCTCAACCTAATAAAAGCCGTATATGATAAACCCACAGAAAACATTGCCCTCAATGGTGAAAATTTGAAAGTTTTTCCCCTAAAGTGAGGAACAAGACAGGGGTGTCCATTCTCACGACTATTATTCAACATAATTCTGGAAGTTTTGGTCCTAGCATTCAGAAAACAAAAGGAAATAAAAGGAGTCCAGAGTGGAAAATAAGAAGTAAAACTCTTCTTGTTTGCAAATGATATGATTCTCTACATAGAAAACCCTAAGGACAGCACCAGAAAATTACTAGAGCTAATCAATGAATACAGTAAAGTTGCAGAATATAAAATTAACACACTGAAATCCCTTACATTTCAATACACTAACAATGAGAAACCAGAGAGAAATTAAGGAAATCATTCCATTCACCGTTGCAGTGAAAATAATAGAAAAGAATTTATTAGCAATAAATCTACCTAAAGAAACAAAGGGCCTTTCTATAGTTTATAGAAAACTGTAAAACACTGATGAAAGAAATCAATGATTACACAAATAGATGCAGAAATATACCATGTTCATTGATCAGAAGAATCAGTACAGTGAAAATGAGTATACTACCCAAAGTGATCTATAGATTCAATCCAATTGCTATCAGCTACCAAGGATATTTTTCAGAGATCTAGAACAAATAATTTCACAATCTGTATGGAAATACAAAAAACCTCGAATAGCCAAAGTAATTTTGAGAAAGAAAAATGGGACTGGAGGAATCAATCTGCCTGACTTCAGGCTCTACTACAAAGCTATAGTCATTGAGACAAGATGGTACTGGCACAAAGACAGAAATATAGATCAATGGAACAAAATAGAAAGCCCAAAGATAAATCCACACACCTATTGTCACCTTATTTTGACAAAAGAGTCTAGAATATACAATGTAGAAAAGACAATCTTTTTAACAAGTGGTGCTGGGAAAACTGGTCAACCACTTGTAAAAGACTGAAACTAGAACACTTTCTAACACCAAACTCAAACATTAACTCAAAATTGATTAAAGATCTAAATGTAAGACCAGAAACAAACTCCTAGAGGAAATCATAGGCAAACACTCTCTGACATAAATCATAGCAGGATCCCCTATGACACACCTCTTAAAGTAATGGAAATAAAAGCAAAAATAAACAAATAGGACCTAATTAAACGTAAAAGCTTTTGCACAATTAAGGAAACTACAAGCAAGGTGAAAAGACAGCCTTCAGAGTGGGAGAAAGTAATAGCAAACAAAGAAACTGATGAAGAATCAATCTCAAAAATATACAAGCAGCTCATTCAGCTCAATTCCAGAAAAATAAATGACCCAATTAAAAAACAGGCCAAAGAACTAAACAGAAATTTCTCCAAAGAAGACATAGAGATGGCTAACAAACAAATGAAAAGATGCTCAATATTACCTATTATTAAAGAAATGCAAATCAAAACCACAATGAGGTACCATCTGGCACTGGTCAGAATGGCTGCTATCAAAATATCTACAGGCAATAAAAGCTGGAGATAGGGTGGAGGAAAAGGAACTCTCTTACACTGGTGGTGGGAAAGCAAACTAGTACAGCCAGTATGGACAACAGTGTGGAGATTCCTTAAAAATCTGGAACTAGAACTATCATACACCCAGTAATCCCACTGCTGGGCGTATACACCGAGGAAACCAGAGTTGAAAGAGATACGTGTACCCCAATGTTCATTGCAGAATTGTTTACAATATCTAGGATATGGAAGCAACCTAAATGTCCAACGGCAGATGAATGGATAACAAATGTTTGGTACATATACACAATGGGATATTACTCAGCTATTAAAAAGAATGTGTTTGAATTAGTTCTAATGAGATGGATGAAACTGGAGCCTGTTACACAGAGTGACATAAGTCAGAAAGAAAAACACCAATACAGTATATTAATGTATATATACGGAATTTAGAAAGATGGTAATTATAACCCTCTATGTGAGACAGCAAAAGAGATACAGTTGTAGAGAACAGTCTTTTGGACTCTGTGGGAGAGGGCGAGAATGGGATGATTTGGGATAATGGCATTGAAACATGTGTAATATCATATATGAAATGAATCACCAGTCCAGGTTTGATGCACGATACAGGATGCTTGGGGCTGGTGCACTGGGATGACACAGAGGGATGGTATGGGGAGGGAGGTGGAAGGGGGGATCAGAATGGAGAACACGTGTACACCCGTGGCAGATTCATGTCAATGTATGGCAAAACCAATACAATATTGTAAAGTAATTAAAAAAATAATAATATAAAATATTAAAAAGAGAGAGAGAGACACAGATGTAAAGAACAGACCTTTGGACTCTATGGGAGAAGGCAAGAGTGGGATGATTTGAGATAATGGCATTGAAACACGTATATTACCATATGCGAAATAGATTTCCAGTCCAGGTTAGATGTATGAGACAGGGCACTCAGGGCTGGTACACTGGGATGACCCTGAGGGTTGAGATGGGGAGGGAGGTGGGAAGGGCATTCAGGATGGGGAACACATGTACACCCATGGCTGATTCATGTCAATGTATGGCAAAACCACTACAATGTTATAAAGTAATTAGCCTCCCATTAAAGTAAATAATGAAAATTTTAAAATAAAATAAAATGTCAAATGCAAGAGAAACCTAAAGAAAAGGAACATTTTCAATTGCTGTTTCTTAAATAAATATGGAGCTTGACTCCAGGCCAAATACTATGTGTGATTTTTTTTCAGGCAAGTCTTTACATGCAAAATGTCATGAACAAAGGCTGCCTTCCCCCACCACAGAACTGTTCAGCAGCTGGTGCATCTCAGACTCTGAATGTTGCTTCTGTAAAGGACTCAGGCACCCTGGTTGACTGTGCTCAGAAAGATAGCCATCTTGCTACCCCATTGCCTCCTCTAGAAGCTACTTGCAAGGCCCTTCTATTGAGGCCTCTCCATTTGCCTCTGCTGACACTTTATGCGGATGCAGCAGTGCCTTTAGGACACGTTTTTACACTCTTAGTAGTCAGTGCTTTTCCACCCTAGACATTCCTCTTCCTCCTCCCCCCAGCTCTTAGGGGGTTTATAGAACAGCAGGAGCCTTTTTCCCAGTATTCCTCTGGCAATAAGATGATTGCACCTACCACACATCATGTGTCTCCAGTGTAGAAAAATAGAACATTGGCAATGTGGATGCATTCTTTCTGTCATCTTGCTTACATTGTTGCAGTCAGTAAATAAACCCATAACTATTGCTTTAATTTTGGCTAGCTCTATTAGTCAACCAACTCTCTCTAGCTAAGTACATGATAATAATTGGAAATAAGAGAACAGGCCCAGGATGGACGTGGCTTACCTGGAGAGAGTTTCAACCCATTAAAGACAGGAAGTTAACACAGTATAAACCTTAATTAGAGTTAATTATGTAATACTCCTTCAGGAAAAGTCAATTAATACACATAAACGCTGTACATTAGCTTTCCTTTAGTCTTTCATAACCTTATATATAACATTCCATAAGTACCGGCCTCAAGATGAATAACTTTATAGCCAATCTCCATCTAATGAAAGAGGAAAGGTGTGCCATTTTTTTTGCTATGACATAGAGTGCTTATAAGATGTATTTTATGTGAACAAAAGGGGAGCACTCTTTAATATTAATTTCATTTCCTAATATGTGTTATCTTTATTAATTATTAGTACCTTATTTCATTTTCTAAAATAAAGATGAATTCAAGTTCAAAGAGAATTTCTTGTTAACTTTAAGGCTCCCTGGTGGTCAACTCATTATCCAATACGTTCATTTCAGTTCAGTTCAGTTCAGTTGCTCAGTCGTGTCTGGCTCTTTGCGAGCCCATGAATTACAGCACCCCAGGCCTCCCTGTCAATCACCAACTCCTGGAGTTCACTCAAATTCACGTCCATCGAGTTGCTGATGCCAATACATTCAGTTCAGTTCAATTATTCAGTTCTATCTGACTCTTTTTGACCTATAGACTGCAACATACTATGACTCCCTGTCCATCACCAACTCCTGGAGGTTGCTCAAACTTATTTCAATCAAGTCGGTGATGCCATCCAACCATCTCATCCTCTGTCATCCCCTTCTCTTTCCTTCATTATTTCGCAGCATCAGGGTCTTTTCCATTGAGTCAGTACTTCTCATCAGGTGGCCAAAGTATTGGAGTTTCAGTCTCAGTCCATCCAATGAATATTTATGATTGATTCCCTTTAGGATGAACTGGTTTGATCTCCTTGCAGTCCAAGGGACTCTCAAGAGTCTTCTCCAACATCACAATTAAAAAGCATCCATTTTTCAGCACTTAGCTTTCTTTATAGTCCAACTCTCACATCCATACATGACTACTTGAAAAACCATAGCTTTGACAAGATGGACATTTGTTGGCAATATAATGTCTCTGCATTTTAATAAGTTGTTTAGATTGGTTGTAGCTTTTCTTCCAAGGAGCAAGTGTATTTTAATTTCATGGCTGCAGTCACCACCTGCAGTGATTTTGGAATCCCCCAAAATTAAATATGTCACTGTTTCCACTGTTTCCCCATATATTTTTTATGAAGTGATGGATTCCATGATCTTCGTTTTCTGAATGTTGAGTTTTAAGCCAACTTTTTTATTCTCTTTTTTTCACTTTCATCAAGAGACCCTTTCATTCCTCTTTGCTTTCTGCTATAAGGGTGGGGTCATCTGTGTATCTGATGTTATTAATACTTTTCCCAGCCATCTTGATTCCAGCTTGTGGTTCATCCAGCCCAGCATTTTGCATGATGTACTACGCATAGAAATTAAATAAGCAGGGTGACAATATACAATCTTGTCATACTCTTCCCAATTTGGAACCAGTCGGTTGTTATATGTTCAGTGTGAACTGTTGCTTCTTGACATGCATATACATTTCTCAGGAGGCAGGTCAGGTTGTCTGGTATTCCCATTTCTTTAAGAATTCTTTACAGATTGATGTGATTCACACAGTCAAAGGCTTTGGTGTAATCAATAGAGCAGAAATGGATGTTTTTCTAGAACTTTTTTGCTTTATAATCCAGGGGATGTGGCAATTTGATCTCTGGTTACTCTGTATTTTCCAAATCCAACTTGAACATCTGCATGTTCCCAGTTCACGTACTATTAAAGCCTGACTTGAAGAATTGTGAGCATTAATTTGTTAGTGTGTGAGATGAGTGCAATTGTGTGCTAATTCTTTGGCATTACCTTCCTTTGGGATTGGAAAGAAAGCCTACATTTTCCAGTCCTTTGGCCATTGCTAAGTTTTCCACATTCATTGGCATATTCAGTGCAGCACTTTAACAGCATCATCTTTTAAAATTCGAAATAGTTCAACTGGAATTTCATCACCTCTACTAGCTTTGTTCGAAGGGATGCTCTCTAAAGCCCGCTTGACTTTGCATTACAGGATGTCTGGCTTAGATAAGTGATCACAACTTTGTGTGATCTGGATCATGAAAGATCTTTATTGTATAGTTCTTCTGTGTATTCTTGCCAACTGCCCTTAATGTCTTCTGTTTGTATTAGATTCATATAATTTCTGTCCTTTATTATGCCCATTTTGGATGAAATATTCCCTTGTCATCTCTAATTTTCTCAAAGAGATCTCTAGTCTTTCCCATTCTATGGTTTCCCTCTGTTTTTAGTCATTAATCACTGAGGAAGGTTTTCTTATATCTGTTTGCTATTATTTGGAACTCTGCATTCAGATGGGTTCCTCTTTCTTTTTCTCCTTTGCCTTTCACTTTTCTTCTTTCCACAGGTATTTGTAAGGCTGCTTCAGGCAGCCATTTTGCTTCTCTGCACTTCTTTTTCTTGGAGATGGTCTTGATTGCTGCCTCCTGTACAATGTCATGCACTTCCATTCATAGTTCTTCAGGTACTGTATTAATCAGATCTAATCCCTTGAATCTATTTCTCACTTTCACTATATAATCATAAGGGATTTAATTTGGTCATACTTGTATGTTCTAGTGGTTTTTCCTCGTTTTTTCAATTTATGTCTGAATTTGGCAATAGAGAGTTCATGATCTCAGCCACAGTCTGCTCCTGGTCTTATTTTTGCTGACTGTACAGAGTTTCTCTATCTTTGGCTGCAAACGATATAAGGAATCTGGTTTCAATGTTGGCCATCTGATGATGTCCACGTGTAGAGTCTTCTCTTGTGCTGTTGGAAGAGGGTGTTTGCTTTGATCAGTGCATTGTCTTGGCAAAACTCATTTAGCCTTTGACCTGCTTCATTCTGCACTCCAAAGTCAAATTTGCCTGCTACTCCAGGTATCTCCTGACTTTCCCCTTTTGCATTCCAGTCCCCAAATAAATAAAAGGACAACTTTTGTGGGTGTGAGTTCTAGAAGGTCTTGTAGGGCTTCATAGAACCATTAAACTTCAGCTTCTTCAGCGTTATTGGTTGGGACATAGACTTGACTTACTGTGACATTGAATAGTTTCCCTTAGGAATGAACAGAGATCATTATGTCACCTGTGAGATTGCATCCAAGTACTGCTTTTCAGACTCTTCTGTTGACAATGATGGCTACTCCATTTCTTCTATCATCACCAGTCACATCCACAATTGGATGTTATTTGTTTATTTATTTATTTTTCCTTTGACCCCATCTCGTCATTCTTTCTGGAGCTATTTATCCATTCATCTCCAGTAAAATATTTGTCATCTACCAACCTGGGGACTTCATCTTTTAGTGTCCCATCTTTTTGCCTTTTCAAGCTGTTTGTGGGGTTCTCAAGGCAAAAATACTGAAGTTGAAACTCCAATTCTTTGGCCACTTGATGTGAAGAACTGACTCAATTGATAAGACCCTACTGCTGGAAAAGGTTGAAGGCAGGAGAAGTGTATGACAGGATGAGCTTGTTGGATGATATCACCAACCTGATGGACATGAGATTGAGAAAACTCTGGGAGTTGGTGTGGACAGCAAAGCCTGGCATGGTGCAGTCCATGGGGCTGCAAAGAGTTGGACATGACTGAGCAACTAATCTGAACTTACTGAACCATATATCTAATTTATATTCTCCTTTAACAATATAGTAAGTTTACACATTAAAGTAACTTTATCCATTCTTCAAACCACTCTATTCATGCTTATTTTTACAGTACATAAATAAAACACAATTTTAAAATCAATTCTTATTACTAAATAGTAAACTTTTTAATTTCAGCATTTTGTAATCATTTCATTATTTTAATGTAGTATTTACATACAATGTAATGCTTTTCTGTCAAACACAAAGCTAAGCGTTTTGTAGGTACCATTTCTGTTATGGCACAAAAATTGAGAAGAAATCATTGACTTTCTTGCTGATTAGGAACCTGAGATTTCTTGAGTTTAGGTTTGCTTCATCCACACACTCTTTGTTTTTTAATGTTAAACCAAACTATTTCAATATTATTTGTAACAGTGAATCCTTACATGTAACCATTGTTTGCTTTTTGCTTTCTTACTAGATAAACTATTTGAGTCTTCACTATCCATATGCTATATTTGTGGTAAAGATCCATAGTTTTGATTTGGGGATTAAAATCTCAACCATTATAATGAAATAAGGGATTTGAGTGGAACTTTACCTCTGCCTGTGTAAAAACATGTGATTGTAGATTTTAAAATTGTTGTCTTTGTTCACAGTAACTCATGGTTGGAATATGATTCAAACCTTATCAACCAGGTTGTTTGCAGCCAAATTGCATATTTCAAGGGAATCTTTGGCTTTGAACCTAAGAACATGTGAAGCTGAGGGTGCTACAATGATCATGTGACCCTGTGCAAATGGGGGTAAAACAAACAGGAATTATTGAGCTGAGACAGAAACAAAACACACTTTACACTGATGATGGAGACAAAATCAATCATTTCAGTTCAGTTCAGTCACTCAGTCATGTCCAACTCTTTGTGACTCCATAGACTGCAGCATGCCAGCTTTCTCTGTCCATCACCAACTCCCAGAGTTTACTCAAACTCATGTCCATTGAATCAATAATGTCATCCAACCAATCTCATCCTCCTCCGTAGCCTTCTCCTCCTGCCTTCCATCTTTCCCAACATCAGGGTCTTAAAATGAGTCAGCTTTTCACATCAGGTAGCCAAAGTACTGGAGATTTAGCTTCAGCATCAGACCTTCCAACGAATATCCAGGACTGATTTCCTTTAGGATGGACTGGTTTGATCTCCTTGCAGTCCAAGGGACTCTCAAGTCTTTTCCATCACCACAGTTCAAAAGCATCAATTCTTTGGTGCTCAGCTTTCTTTATAGTCCAGTTCTCACATCCATACATGACTACTGGAAAAACCATAGCTTTGACTAGATGGATCTTTCTTGACAAAGTAATGTCTCTGCTTTTTAATATGCTGTCTAAGCTAGTCATAACTTTTCTTCCAAGGAGCAAAGATCTTTTAGTTGCATAACTGCAGTCACCATCTGCAGTGATTTTGGAGTGCAAAAACATAAACTCTGTCACTGTTTACATTTTCCCCTCACCTATTTGCCATGAAGTGATGGGGCCAGATGCCATGATCTTAGTTTTCTGAACTTTGAGTTTTAACTGAACCTTTTCACTCTCCTCTTTCACTTTCATCAAGAGGCTCTTTAGTTCTTCACTTTCCGTCAAAAGTGTGACATCATTGCATATCTGAGGTTATTGATATTTCTCCCGGCAATCTTGATTCCAGCCTGTGCTTCATCCAGTCCAGCGTTTCTCATGATGTCCTCTGCATAAGTTTAATAGGAAGGGTGAAAATATATAGCCTTGTAGTACTCCTTTCCCCTTTTAGAACCAGTCCGTTGTTCCATGTCCAGTTCTAACTGTTGCTTCTTAACCTGCATACAGATTCTCAGGAGGCAGATCAGATGGTCTGGTATTCCCATCTCTTTAATGATTTTCCACAATTTGTTGTGACCTACACAGAGACTTTGGCACAGTCAATAAAGCAGAAATGGTTGATTTTTCTAGAATTTTCTGGCTTTTTTGATGATCCAACGGATGCTAGTAATTTGATCTCTAATTCCTCTGCCTTTTCTAAATCCAGCTTGAATATATGGAATTCATGATTCATATACTGTTGAAGCCTGGCTTGGATAATTTTGAGCGTTACTTTTCTAGCATGTGAGTGAGTGAGTGAATTTGCTCATTCGGGTCCAACTCTTTGTGACCCCATGGACTGTAGTTTACCACAGTCCTCTGTCCATGAGATTTTCCAAGCAAGAGTACTGGAATGGGTTGCCATTTCTCTCTCCAGAGGATCTTCCTGACCCAGGGATCAAACCTGCACCCTCTCACATTGTGAGATGAGAGTAATTGAACAGTAATTTGAACAAGTTCCTTTCTTTGGGATTGGAATGAAAGTTGAATTTTCCAGTCCTGTGGCCACAGCTGAGTTTTCCAAGTTTGCTGGCATATCGAGTGCAGCACTTTCAGAGCATCATCTTTTAGGATTTGAGATAGCTCCACAGGAATTCCATCACCTTCACTAGCTTTGTTTGTACTGATGCTTCCTAACACCCACCTGACTTCACCTTCCAGAATGTCTGGCCCTAGGTGAGTGATCGTACCATTGTGATCATCTGGGTCATGAAGATCTTTTCTGTATGGTTCTTCCATGTATTCCTGCAACTGTGTCCACCAAAGTTCCTTTTAAAGATAACCTATTAATAACTCATTTTTTACACTGAGATTTTTTTCCTGGTGTAGTAATTGTTTAATAGCCAAACAAATTTGATGACATAAACGCAATGCTCTCTCCATTTAAGAAATGAGGAAAATAAGGTCCAAATATTTTTTTGATAATATGTAAATTATCAGAATTCACCTAAACAATGCAATCATGATTAGCATTCTTTCAGTCAGAACACAGGGTCCAACATTAATCTCTACTGATT
The DNA here is from genome assembly GCA_006410875.1 of Neotragus pygmaeus. Taxonomy (NCBI): domain Eukaryota; kingdom Metazoa; phylum Chordata; class Mammalia; order Artiodactyla; family Bovidae; genus Neotragus; species Neotragus pygmaeus. The sequence continues at coordinate 913 of SJYV01046260.1, read as the reverse complement.
CTTCTTTGCAATTGTGATTTGCATACTTCTTTTGATGATCAAAAATATCCTTATGGATACAGGAATAAAATGTTATAATCCACTTTATTATTTTTTGATACTTCATTTTAATTTATACTGTTGGCTGATTCATGTTGATGTGTGATGGAAACCACTACAATATTGTATTTATCCTCCATTTGAAAAGAAAATTAAATATAAAAACTCAATAAAAATGAAGAGAACACATTTGTTTAGTGCTTAATATACAGATCATCTTTATGCTTTCATTTGTGATTTTTCTCATGGTACAGAATATGTTGATGATTGGAACTAAATGAAAGTAAATATGGAAATCAGTTATATTTCTCATTATCTACAATATTTTGTGGAATAACATTCCTTGGATTTATTAACATTTAGTATAAATAATGACTCATTTCTAAAATCTGCCCCTCATCAAATGGACATATAAACTAGCTCATAATAATGAAGCTAGCTATGCTGAGGATATGTTTGGATGTAAAATGTAAGTTGGACATTGTTGACAATTTTTTGTAGTATTAATAGTTTTGAATTATCTGTAGATTTTTTCCTACTACTTAAAAATGTTGTAATTTCTTTAGTCTTTTTTCTGTCTTCACACAATTTTGTAAAGTTTTAGTTGATAATTTTAGGATGTAAAAGGTAAATATTTTACATTGATAAAATTTTAGCATTAGTAGAAAGAATCTCTATTAAAAATTCTTCCAAAGCAACATTTTATTACAAGTTGCAAGTAAATTCATAACAATGTTTTAAAACAAACTTTTGACATATAAAGAAATAAAACATAGAATCTGAATGAAATAAAAAACAACATTTTTTTGTGTGATGATAGCATAATATCGCTGTAATTTGGTTTGCAGTAAAGGATAGTATCATCCTGTCACAG
>SJYV01046250.1:0-23006 GCA_006410875.1 Neotragus pygmaeus | reverse complement strand
ATCAATAACATATGCCACTGCAATTTGCCATCATTGCAAAAACATTGCATTCCAATCAGAGAGAGTACAAAAGGTTGTAAGTTGTACAGAGTCACAGAGGTAACCAAAATTAGGGCAGTAAACTAGTCAGTGGTATGAAATCAATAGATTCATTGAGCTCCAAATCCTGTGTAGAAGTCTTTAAAGCAAAAGTATGATATCCAAGGAGAAGGAGTAACACAAATCAATAAGGACCACTCTTAACCTGACAATAGAGTTGTGAAATGTATTCTGTTTGCTGTTTGATACCCATCAAAATTAATGAATCATTTTTATTTCAGAGAAAACAATTACAAGAGATTCTGTTTTCTAGCACAGAAGTCTCTTGGTAATAGACCATCCTGAGAGATGATATAGATACAGTTCTCCCTGAAATCTGTTTTTGCTGTACAATCCCCTCTCCAAAGAGTCTTCTCCTCCCTCTAAAAAGTAAATGCTGAAAGTCATCCTGAAAAAAAACAAAACAATTCAATCAGTAAAGGGGCTTTTGAAAATGATGTAGAAGTAAACTTGTATACATGTTTTTAAAGTACCACTATAGAGCTTCCCTGGTGGCTCAGTGTTAAAGGATCTGCCTGCAGATTAAATGCAGGAGACATGGGTTCAATTCCTGGTCTGGAAAGGTCCCATGTGCCATGGAGACACTAAACCTGTGTGCCACAACTATTGAGCCTGTGATCTAGAGCCTGGGAGCCACAACCACTGAGCCCATGTGCTGCAACTACTGAAGCCTGGACTACCCTAGGACCCGTGCTCTGCAACAAGAGAAAGCACCACAGTGAGAAGCCAGAGCACCGCAACTAGAGAAAAGCCCACACAGCGACAAAGACCCAGTACAGCCACAAATAAATAATTTTTTAATTAAAAAAANATTGATGCTTTTGAATTGTGGTGTTGGAAAAGACTCTTGAGGGTCCCTTGGGCTGCAAGGAGACCTAATCAGTCCACGCTACAGGAAATCAGTCCTGAATATTCATTGGAAGGACTGATGCTGAAGCTGAAACTCCAATACTTTGGCCACCTGATACAAAGAACTGACTTATTTCAAAAGACCCTGATGCTGGGAAAGATTGAAAGCAGGAGGATGAGGAGACGACAGAGGATGAAATGGTTGGATGGCATGACCAACTCAATGGACGTGAGTTTGAGTAAACTCCAGAAGTTGGACAGGGAGGCCCGTGTGCTGCAGTCCATGGGGTCGCAGAGAGTGGGACATGACTGAATGACTAAACTGAACTGAGTGAGGTGCTTAGGGTACAAAACTGACAGAAGCACACACTGAAGAATGCCCCGTGCTGAGTAGGAGTGTCCTGTTAAACTCTGTACCAGAGGCACCTCACTTACCTCATTCTAGTCCAGGTCCTGCAAGCAGGAATTCCAGTTTACAATTCCTGGTGACTCTTGGTGACTAACAAAGGGATATGACCCCAATTGCCTTTTTTTTTTTGACAATCCAAAAAGGTTCATACCTGTAGATACTTCCACTAACTCACCAAAGGTAAAAATGGGCTTTGAATATTGAAACGGCAAAGATAAGATTTCAGGAAATTATTCATATTCTGTTCACTTAGTCTCAAAATCTAAAAGATGGCTGGTGCAGGAACTCCAATAAATGTTCAGCTGTCTGCAACAGAGATGTTTTCCCTTACATGACAACCAATCTATGTTTGTTGCAAAAAAAGCTACAATATTAACTTCATGAACAATTAATACCATGTTCCCACCAACTGAGGTAAGTAACTAGCTCAAACTGGTTTCAGGTCTATCCCAGGAGATAAAGAGTCTCCAACGTAATAACATCAGCAGAATCTGATAGTGTTTAACAATTTCTGCTTATCAGAGAAGAATTAAATCACAAGGTAAGTGAATTACAGAGTTCTTTACTCTATCAGAAAATGTTTCCACATGATCATAGTCAAGGTCAGCAGTAGTGTGCTAAAGTTGCCTACAACTCATTAGCTGGTGAATCTAGTTTCCAATTCAATTTCTTAGTTTCATGGATACAGGATTCACAACTACTTGTAAAACTCAATTTTAGAACATGAAATTACAAGATAGCATTATAAAGCATTCTTGACTTTTCTAAGATACCCATTTGTGAATTTATCTGTAAAAGATTGAGCATAGGCAGCTAAAGATTCCTTGAAATGTATAACAGCTCAAAGAAATAATGCTAATAGAGACAAAATACATCATTAAAATAAGTAAGCTCAAATATACATCTCTTTGCACTTGGGCATGTACTAGCACAAGACACAGAAATTACATATCTGAGAATTTCTAATGTGTGTTGACTTCAAATTGGAATAAAAGGACTCAAATTCATGTCAAGAAGAGCTCCACAGGGGTCACAGAAGCCATCCAAATGGTGGGATAAATTTTATGATAAAAACTATCCAGGCAACTTTAGATTGTAGGGAATATCATTTTAAGTATAAAACCCGTACCTTTAACTTTAGATTGTAGGGAATATATTGTTTTAAATATAAAACCCATTCCTTTAAATTTAATACTAAAAATCTGTTTAATATGCCCTTCTATCTTATCAAGTGGAATCAAGTGAGCATGATTAAATGCTTTAAATTTCAAAGATTTTTCTGAATTTTATGATCACCTGAAAGTCACTTTTTCACATTACTCAGATTATAGGTAGAAATGCAGGTAACATGATGTACTGAAGTGAATAGGTACCTGGCTGCAACATACAACATATTTATTTTGACTGTGGCTCTTCTGTTTTCCCTGTTATTTTATCTCTTCTAAAACTAAAGATAATGTCAAACTAAAAGGAGATTTGGTGCCCTAGTTAGTTAGGTTCCCACTAGAGTTTTTATATATAAACTACTTAATTCAGTGCATACATTCTAAAATGGAATCACTAAATAACCTTAATCACAACTATGCAATTGTCCCTTTTAAGTTTCCTATGTGCTTCTGTAGGATATAATAATGAGTTACTTTCCTTTATAAACAGTAAAGTACTGAGTTATTGATATAACTATCAATTTTAGATCACTAAAATATCAGGGTCAGAAAAGCTCCTAAAGATTGTATAGCCCTACTTCCTCATTTTACAGTAGAAAATTGGGCCCATAAAGAAAAACAAAAATTACAGAAATAACTGGAAGTAAAACTGACAATATGTCATGTCACTATATGATCATGTACTATGACATCTCACACTCAGAAAAAATACTTAGAACACTGAAATAGTAAAAAAAAAAAAAAAAGACGTTTCATCTATCTAGATCTGGTCTCCAAGATATATGAAACTTTGAACATTTCTTCTAAGTTACTGATTCTCTCACTAAAACAACTTTTTACATTTAAAAAAGAATTTTTCTGATTAATGCCATAAAGCATGTGGGATCTTAGTTTCCCCACCAGGGACTGAACCCATGACCCCTGCAATGAAAGCTCTGAGTCTTAACCACTGGACCAACAGGGAAGTCCCACAAAACTGACATTTCAACACTGACACAAAGTTTTGTCTTGCTTCTGTGGCTAAGAGTCATGTGAGGGAGAAAGGTTCTATTTCTCTGTCACACAGAGAAAAACTGTAAGTATTTTCCATTTAAATACCTCTTTGAAAGTGAAAAGTGAAAGTGAAGTCATTCAGTCATGTCCGACTTTTTGCAATCCCATGGACTGTAGCCTACCAGGCTCCTCCATCCATGAGATTTTCCAGGCAAGAATACTGGACTGGGTTGCCATTTCCTTCTCCAAGAGATCTTCCCCACCCATGGATTAAACCAGGTTCTCCTCCATTGTAGGCAGATGCTTTACCATCTGAGCCACCAGGGAAGTTTAGCTTTTTGCAATTTATTTTTTACAAAGTAAATGAGCATATAGTGCAGAGTTCCCATACACCAATCCTCACAATATGCCTCATTATTAACATCTTGTATTAGTGTGATACATTTGTTATAATTAATGAACCAATATCATTAGATTATTATCAACTAAAGATGCAGTTTACATTTATACTAAGTTTGATTCTGTGTTGTACAATTTTATGGGTTTTGATAAATGCATAGAGTCCACCATTACAATATCACACAGAAAAGTTTTGCCTCTGTAAAAACTCTTCCGTGTGTTTCATCTAATCAAACCTCTCCTCTTCCCAGATGTGTATAAGAGACAGCCTATATTGTACATATTAGTCACTTTTCAGATGAGGAAACCAAGATCTACAGAGGTCAAATAAAGTAATCAAGATTATACAGTAACAGAGCTATATATATATATTCAGGATTACAAAGTCAAAGGACAGCTCCCAGCACTCACCTCTTGGACACTGGGATGCACAACAATTGAGTGTTATAGTAGAAGAATCTACTGATTCCAAGTAAAGCCATCCATACAGCTGCATGCTTATGACTGTATAGAAGAGATGATCAAAAAGAAATTAGGGTCTCAATCCAAAATGTGAGAATGATTTCGTTTCCTTTTTGTATAAATAATATTTTTATTCTCTGCTATTCCTTAATTCCAATACTTTTCAAAGGCATGTATGTCTGGATACAGTCAGAGCTGGTTCAACTGGATTTTGTTTATGATTTGCTTTGCTTCTTAGAATGCTTTAAATTTTTATATAATTCAATTGATGCAAGATTTCAAAATGCTTTAATGGCCCATAAATGAACCAGGTTCTTAGTTTAGTTTGCTTTCAATCCAAATCCATAGTATCAGTTTTATAGATCTGTGGCTATTGAGCAGGGCAAACATTAGGTCAGAGTGAGTGAGCCTTCATGATGTTTGAGCTGGATTTAGAAAAGGCAGAGGAACCAGAGATCAAATTGCTAACATCTGCTGGATCACTGAAAAAGCAAGAGAGTTCCAGAAAAACAACTACTTCTGCATTATTGCAAAGAAGGCAATGGCAACCCACTCCAGTACTCTTGCCTGGAAAATCCCATGGATAGAGGAGCCTGGTAGGCTACGGCCCATGGGGTCGCTGGGAGTCAGACACGACTGAGCAACTTCATTTTCACTTTTCACTTTCATGCACTGGAGAAGGAAATGGTGACCCACTCCAGTGTTCTTGCCTGGAGAATCCCAGGGATAGGGGAGCCTGGTGGGCTGCCATCTCTGGGGTCACACAGAGTCGCACACAACTGAAGTGACTTAGCTGCAGCAGCAGCAACAGCTGCTTTATTGACTATGCCAAATCCTTTGTGTCTACCACAAAAAGCTCTGGAAAATTCTTCAAGAGATAGGAATACCAGACCACCTGACCTGCCTTTTGAGAAATCTGATACAAGTCAGGAAGCAACAGTTAGAACTGGACATGGAACAACAGACTGGTTCCAAATCGGGAAAAGAGTACATCAAGGCTGTATATTGTCACCCTGCTTATTTAACTTATATGCAGAGTCCATCAAGAGAAATGCTGGACTGGATGAAGCACAAGCTGGAATCAAGATTGCTGGGAGAAATATCAATAACCTCAGATATACAGATAACACTGCCCTTATGGCAGAAAGTGAAGAAGAACTAAAGAGCCTCTTGATGAAAGTGAAAGAGGAGAGTGAGTGAAAAAGTTGGCTAAAAATTCAACATTCACGTGTTCCCCATCCTGAACACGTGTACACCCGTGGTGGATTCATTTTGATGTATGGCAAAACCAATACAATATTGTAAAATAATTAGCCTCCAATTAAAATAAATAAATTTAAATGAAAAAAAAAATTCAACATTCACGTGTTCCCCATCCTGAACACGTGTACACCCGTGGTGGATTCATTTTGATGTATGGCAAAACCAATACAATATTGTAAAATAATTAGCCTCCAATTAAAATAAATAAATTTAAATGAAAAAAAAAATTCAACATTCACGTGTTCCCCATCCTGAACACGTGTACACCCGTGGTGGATTCATTTTGATGTATGGCAAAACCAATACAATATTGTAAAATAATTAGCCTCCAATTAAAATAAATAAATTTAAATGAAAAAAAAAATTCAACATTCACGTGTTCCCCATCCTGAACACGTGTACACCCGTGGTGGATTCATTTTGATGTATGGCAAAACCAATACAATATTGTAAAATAATTAGCCTCCAATTAAAATAAATAAATTTAAATGAAAAAAAAAATTCAACATTCACGTGTTCCCCATCCTGAACACGTGTACACCCGTGGTGGATTCATTTTGATGTATGGCAAAACCAATACAATATTGTAAAATAATTAGCCTCCAATTAAAATAAATAAATTTAAATGAAAAAAAAAATTCAACATTCACGTGTTCCCCATCCTGAACACGTGTACACCCGTGGTGGATTCATTTTGATGTATGGCAAAACCAATACAATATTGTAAAATAATTAGCCTCCAATTAAAATAAATAAATTTAAATGAAAAAAAAAATTCAACATTCAGAAAANAAAAAAAAAAAAAAAGACGTTTCATCTATCTAGATCTGGTCTCCAAGATATATGAAACTTTGAACATTTCTTCTAAGTTACTGATTCTCTCACTAAAACAACTTTTTACATTTAAAAAAGAATTTTTCTGATTAATGCCATAAAGCATGTGGGATCTTAGTTTCCCCACCAGGGACTGAACCCATGACCCCTGCAATGAAAGCTCTGAGTCTTAACCACTGGACCAACAGGGAAGTCCCACAAAACTGACATTTCAACACTGACACAAAGTTTTGTCTTGCTTCTGTGGCTAAGAGTCATGTGAGGGAGAAAGGTTCTATTTCTCTGTCACACAGAGAAAAACTGTAAGTATTTTCCATTTAAATACCTCTTTGAAAGTGAAAAGTGAAAGTGAAGTCATTCAGTCATGTCCGACTTTTTGCAATCCCATGGACTGTAGCCTACCAGGCTCCTCCATCCATGAGATTTTCCAGGCAAGAATACTGGACTGGGTTGCCATTTCCTTCTCCAAGAGATCTTCCCCACCCATGGATTAAACCAGGTTCTCCTCCATTNTCATTCAGTCATGTCCGACTTTTTGCAATCCCATGGACTGTAGCCTACCAGGCTCCTCCATCCATGAGATTTTCCAGGCAAGAATACTGGACTGGGTTGCCATTTCCTTCTCCAAGAGATCTTCCCCACCCATGGATTAAACCAGGTTCTCCTCCATTGTAGGCAGATGCTTTACCATCTGAGCCACCAGGGAAGTTTAGCTTTTTGCAATTTATTTTTTACAAAGTAAATGAGCATATAGTGCAGAGTTCCCATACACCAATCCTCACAATATGCCTCATTATTAACATCTTGTATTAGTGTGATACATTTGTTATAATTAATGAACCAATATCATTAGATTATTATCAACTAAAGATGCAGTTTACATTTATACTAAGTTTGATTCTGTGTTGTACAATTTTATGGGTTTTGATAAATGCATAGAGTCCACCATTACAATATCACACAGAAAAGTTTTGCCTCTGTAAAAACTCTTCCGTGTGTTTCATCTAATCAAACCTCTCCTCTTCCCTTGATCTATGGAAACTATCCATCTTCTTACAGTCTCTCTAGTCTTGTCTTTTCCAGAAAGTCATATAGCTGGAATCATACAACATGTCACCTTTTTAGAATCGCTTTTTTCACAATACGTATTTAAGATCCATCTCTGTCTTCTTGTGGCTCAATAGCTCATTGTGGGTTTTTTTTCACTGAATAATATTATATATAGATATATATGACTGTTTGCTCACCTATTCACCTGTTGAAGGACATCTCAGTTGCTTGAATTTTTGCCAATATTGAAAAAAGCTGCTATAAACATACACGCACAGGTTTTTGTATGAACTCAAGTTTTCAACTCAATAGGGTAAAAACCTAGGAGAGCAATTACTGGATTGTATAATAAGACTATTTTTAGATTTGTAAGAAACTGTCAAACTCTCTTATAAAGTGGCTGTATTATTTTGTATTCCCACCAGCAGTGAATGAAAGAAAGGTAAGAAAGCTGCAGAAGAACAGTTTGAAGATAGCAGAGACTGGTTCATGAAGTTTAAGAAAAGACACTGTCTCCATAGCATAAAAAGTACAATGTGAAATAGCAAGTGCTAATATAAAAGCTACAGAAAGTTATATATAGCTAGGATAATTAATGAAGGCAGGTACACCAAGCAAACATTATCAAGGTAGACAAATAGCCTTATATTGAAAGAAGACATCATCTTGGACTTTCATAGCAAGGAGTCAATGCCTGGTTACAAAGCTTCAAAGGACAGGATGGTACTCTTCTTAGGGGTAATGCAACTGGTGACTTGAAGTTGAAACTGATACCTGTTAACCATTCTGAAAATCCCAGGGCCCTTCAGAATTATGCTAATTTGATTCTGCCTGTGCTCTATAAATGGAACAACAAAGCCTGTATGATAGCACATCTGTTTTACAATATTGTTGACTATTTTAAGTCCACCATTGCGACCTATAGCTCAGGAAAAAAGAGATTCCTTTCAAAATATTTCTGCTCAAGGACAATGAACCTAGTCACCAAAAAGCTCTGATGGGGATGAACAATAAGATTAAAGTTGTCTTCATGCCTGCTAACACAACAGCAGCCCACAGACCAAGGCATCATTTTTAATTTTAAGACTTACAATTTAAGAAATACATTTCATAAAACTGTGAGGAGAAGGGGTGACAAAGGATGAGACTGTTGGATGCCATCATCAACTCAGTGGACATGAGTTTGAGCAAATAGTGAGATAGTGAAGGACAGGCAAGCCTGGCGTGCTAGAGCCCATTGGGTCGCAAAGAGTTGGACATGACTGAGTGACTGAACAACAATATAGCTGCCATAGATAGTGATTCCTCTGATGGATCTGGGCAAATTCAAGTGAAAACTTTCCGGAAAGGAGTTACCATTCTAGAAGACCTTAAGAACATGCATAATTCAAGGGAAGGGGTCAAAATAGAAACATTCCCAGAAGTTTGGAAGTTGATTCCAACCCTCATGGATGACTTTGAGGGGTTTAAGACTTCAGTGGAGAAAGTCACTGCAGATGTAGTGGAAACAGCAAGAGAACTAGAATTAGAAGTGGAGCTTGAAGACTTGACTGAATTGCTACAATCTCAAGATAATACTTTAACAGAACAGGAGGTACCTCTTATGGATGAGCAAGGAAAGTGGTTTCTTGAGATTGAATCTACTTTCAGTGAAGATGTTGTAAAGACTGTTGAAATGGCAACAAAGGATTTAGAATATTTCAGAATCTTAGTTGATAAAAGAGGAATATGGTTTAAGAGGAATGACTTCAATTTTGAAAGAAGTTCTACTCTGGGTAAAATGCTATCAAACAGCACTGCACACTACAGAGAAATTGTTCATAAAAGCAAGAGTCAACTGGCATAGCAAACCTCATTACTGTCTTATTTTAACATATTACTACAGATACTCTAGGCTTCAGCAACCACTACCCTGATTATTAAGCAGCCATCAGCATCGAGGCCAGACTCTCCATCAGCAATGAGATTACCACTTGCTGAAGGCTCAGCTGCATTTTTTAACAATAAGGCATTTTTAAATAGGTATGTACATTTTTAGACACAATGTGATTGAACACTCAGTAGACTAAAATATAGTGTCAATGTAACTTTTCTATGCACTGCTGCTGCTGCTGCTGCTAAGTTGCTTCAGTTGTATCTGACTTTGTGTGACCCCATAGATGGCAGTTCCCTGGTGTTCTCCAAGCAAGAATACAGGAGTGGGTTGCCATTTCCTTCTCCAATGCATGAAAGTGAAAAGTGAAATTGAATTCGCTCAATCATGTCTGACTCTTAGCTACCTCATGGTCTGCAGCCTACCAGGTTCCTCTGTCAATGGGATTTTCCAGGCAAGAGTACTGGAGTGGGGTGCCATTGCCTTCTCCGTTTCTATGCACTAGGAAACAAAAAAATTCATGTGACCTGCTTTATTGAAATATTCATTTCATTATGGTGGTCTGGAAGTGAAACCACAATGTCTCTGTAATAAGCATGTGTATCTGCAATATAATTAGATTATTTTGTCATGGTCTCCCTTCTAATATGGAATCAATTGACTTTCTAAATGAATTTTTTAACTTGCATACATTAAGGTTCAATTTTTGTGCTACAAAGTTCTGAGTTTTGAAAAATGCATATTGTCATGTAGCATGCAATATAATACAAAATAGTTTAATTGCCTTAAAAGTTTCCATATGCTTCAACTATTCAAATTTCTTCTACCTTGAACTCAGGGCAACTACTAATCTATTTATTACCTCTAAAATTTGCCTTTTTCAAAATATCATACAAATGGAATCATATCATATATGATTTCCTTCATTTAGCAGTATTCATTTAAGATTTATCCATGTCTTTGCATGGCTTGATAGCTCATTTCTTTTTACTGCTGATAGTATCCCATTGTATGGCTACACCACAGTTCATTTATGCACTTACCTACTGAAGGACATCTTGGCTGCCTCCAGTGTTTTTGAGTTTTGCTACAAACATTCATATGCAAGTTTCACATGGCCCTAAGTTTTCCTATCAGTTGAGTAAATAACCTAGGAATGTGACTGATAGATCACATAGTAAGCCTATGTTTACCTTTGTGAGAAATTGTCAAACTGTTTTCCAATATCACTTGACCATTTTCCTTTCCTGTCAGCAATGAATCAGAGTTCCTTTTGTTTCGCATCCTCACAAGGCATTTGTATAGTCAGATTTTTTTGTATGTTAGCCATTCTCATAGGGGTATAGTTGGAACATATTGCTATTTTAATTTGCATTTCCCTAATGATAGACAATGTTGAACATCTTTTCATATGGTTATTTGCCATCTGTATATCTACTTTGATGATGAGTCTGTTAAGGTCTTTGCCTTATTTTTAAAACCAGGTGGTTGTTTCCTTATTGTTTCATTATTTTGCAATATATATAAATGTCAAATTGTCATGTTTTACATCTGAAACTAATATAAAGTTATGTGTCAATAATAACTCAATTTAAAAACAAACACAATGCTATATTTAAAATAGATAAGCAATGAGGACCTACTATATAGCACAGGGAACTCTGCTCATTATTCTGTAATAGTCTAAATGGGAAAAGAATTTCAAAAAGTATACAAGTATATGTATAATTGAATCACTTTGCTGTACACCTGAAACTAATACAATATTATTAATCAAATATACTACAATATAAGATAAAATTAAACACACATAAACCTAAAGAGTTCTTTGTATATTTTTGATGTAAGGTCTTCCCTGGTGGCTCAGCTGGTAAAGAGTCTGCTTGCAATTTAAGAGACCCAGGTTCAAACCCTGGGTCAGGAAGATCCCTTGAGAAGAAAATGCCAATCCACTCCAGTATTTTTACCTGGAGAATCCCATGGACAGAAGAGCCTGGTGGGCTACAGTCCATGGGGTCACAGAGAATCAGACAGGACTGAATGACTAACATTAACACTTTGTGATATGTGATTCACAAATGTTTCCTCCTGGTTTATGGCTTGACTTTTCCATCTCTCTCTCTCTCTCGTTTTTTAAACTTTACAATATTGTATTGGTTTTGTCATACATCAACATGAATCCACCACAGGTCATTTTACTTTGCAGAGAAGTTTTTTTCTTTTGTGGATGATTCAGCTAGTATTGTATTAAAATCTTATTACCAAACTCAAAATCACATAGGTTTTCTCACGTTATCTTCTAGAAACTTTATAATTTTACATCTTATATTTAAGTATATGATACATTTGAAGTTCATGTTTGTGAAAAGTGTAAGGTCTGTGTTTAGCTTCTTTTTTTTTTTGCTTTATTTTGGTCAAACTGTTCCAGCAGTATTTTAGGAAAATCTAGTCTTTCTCCATTAAATAACTTTTGTGTCTTTGTCAAATACCAGTTGACTGTATTTGTTCAAGTCTATTTCTGGGCTCTTAGTTCTATTATATTCATCTAAGTGTTCTTTTTTTTTTTCCACCAATACAACACTGTCTTGGTTACTTTATCTTTAAAAATGTTTTCCAATCAGGTTGTGTTAACATTCCAACTTTGATACTCTTCAGTATTTTGCAGTTTGTTCTTTTTCTTTCCATACAACTTGGAGTGTTAGTTTTTCAATACCTAAGAACTAGCTTGCAGGGATTTTCTTTGGGATTATATTATAGTTGGGAAGAAGTGACATTAACAATAGTGAGTTTTCCAATTCACGAACAAGGACTTATTTAAATCTGCTTTGATTTCTTTCACCAGTGTTTTATAGTTTTCTACAAACAGATTCTTTTTGCTTTTTTTTTATACCCAAGTATTTCATTATTTTTGATTCCATTGTAAATGTTACTATTGTATTAAAATTCTAATTCCAAATCTTAATTGCCGGTATATAAATAAATGATTGGGTGGGAGCCTGGTGGGCTTCCGTCTATAGGGTCGCACAGAGTCGGACACGACTGAAGCGACTTAGCAGCAGCAGCAGCGTTAGAGAAATGCAAATCAAAACTACAATGAAGTACCACCTCCACTGGTCAGAATGGCCATCATTGAAAAGTCCACAAACCATAAATGTTTCAGAGGATGTGGAGAAAAGGGAACCCTCCTACACTGTTGGTGGCAATGCAAATTGGCGCAGCCACTGTGGAAAACAGTATGGAAGTGCCTTAAAAAAAAAACTAAAAATAGAGCTATTGTGTAATCTTGCAATCCTACTTCTGGCCATATACTCAGACAGAAATAAATTAGTGTTTTGGTTTTCTTTCAATATATACCCGGGAATGTTTAATGTTTGATCTTTCTACAAGTCCCAGAGGCTTCAATTTTCTCTAACATTCTCTCTTGTTTCCTACCTTGACTTTGTGCTTCCTTAAGATTTCCAGTCAGAAAGAATCCGTTTCTTGTAGAACTTTCAGGTAAAACCTGCTTTTATGATACTGATGCTCTGTTGGTATGACTGTGAAGTGGGGAGTTGGGGAGATTTCTGTAATCTTATGATTAAATAATAATCTATTAGTGGCCCTGTATCTCAGAACTATGACATTCAAAAATACTTCTCTATTTGTATTGCTTTTTGCCTTAGCACTTTACGGATGGCCTAGAACCAGCATTTCCAATCCTTCAACCCTGTTGACTATGTTTTAGCACCTTAGGTAAGACATGAAGTCTAGACGGAGCTGAAATCAAAGGAATTCCCTTCCTCTGACTGGAAAAATGCCCTAATATAGTCTTCAATCATGTAGACTAGGATTTTGTTATGGAAAAGGATCTTGGTATATTTCACAATTATCATTCTTCCCTCACTTTTCCAGAGCCACAAAGGGATCTTTCCTAGATACTCCATGATGAGAACCCAGTGGGATTTCTTTAGGTAAACCCCATGAAAATATGAAGGATTCTCCTAAGACTGAAGCCCTTAGGGAATTGTTATTCTCTTGAAAGTTAACACACAATTTCTAGAAAAAAGTCATCAAAATGATCACTTTACTAGTCTACTAAATTTTCTTGTTTGCAATATAATTAAAAGTCTGTTTCTTTTTTCTTTTACTTTTTATTTTATTTTGGAGTATGGCTGATTAAAACATTGTGATAGTTTCAAGTAGATAGCAAATGGACTCAGCCATAGATATACATTTATCCATTCTTCCCCAAACTCCCCTTCCATCCAAGCTGCCAAATAATCCAACTAATTTATGGTTTAGGGACTTATGCTCCAAATAAAACATCCTTGAATGTGAATCTTCTGATACATTTGTCTCTCTAGATTTGGGGGCGTTTGCTCTGCAACCTCAGTTCAACAATTAGTCCAAGGAAAGTCATAAATTTTCAGTTTGTGTAACTTTTTCTTATAGTTAATTTTGGAATATTGGTTTTTAAACTGTAAATATTAGAGCTGAAATTGGAAGTCAAAATTGACTTTAAAACAAAAGTCCTGGGGGGTGGTCCTAAGATGATGGAGGAATAGGATGGGGAGACCACTTTCTCCCCCACAAATTCATCAAAAGAACATTTAAACGCTGAGTAAATTCCACAAAACAACTTCTGAATGCCATCAGAGGACATCAGGCACCCAGAAAAGCAGCTCATTGTCTTCAAAAAGAGGTAGGAAAAAATATAAAAGACAAAAAAAGAGAAAAAAGAGGTAGGGAGGGAGCTCCATCCCTGGAAGGGAGTCTTAAAAATAGAGAAGTTTCCAAACACCAGGAAACACTCTAACTGCCGAGTCTGTGGCGAGCATGGAAGCACAGAGGGCAACATAACTGGGAGGAAAAATAAATAAATAAATAAAACCCACAGATTATGAGCCCAACGGTAACTCCCCCAGCGGAGAAGCAGCACAGACACCTGCATCTACCACTAGCAAGCGGGGGCTAGGCAGGGAGGTGTGGGTTGCATTGCTTTTTAAGGATTGGGCCCGAATGTCCCAAGGGTAACCAGAGTGAACTAACTTGGGCTAGCAAACCAGACTGTGGGATAGCTACCACATGAAAAGCTCTAACATAAGACACTGCCAGGAACACGCACAGAACAAAGGATGGAACAGAATTAGCTGGCTGTAGACCTTCCCCCTCTGAAGACAGGTAGCCAGAGCTGGAAAAGCTGGAAGGGGCAATTGCAGCCACAGAGAGACATTATCTACCAAACTGCAAGCAGGCTTATTTTCTAACTAAGACTTCTTGGGGTTCTGGACAGTCATCATCCACCTGAGAAGGTGAGTCAGTTGTACCACCCAGAAAACTGAGCAGCAGGGATGGGAGAGGCGATAAGTTGCAGCGACCGTGCTCGCCAAACACCTGAGCTACTTGGACTTGGGAAGGGCACAAAATGTAGGCCCAACCAAGTCTGTGCCTCTGAGGACTACCTGAGTGCCTGAACCTGAGTGGCTTAAACTTGGGAGGTGTATACAGCCCAGGGCCTGCCTCAAAGGGTTCCCGGCAGAGCAATCTAGAGCCTGAGCTGTGTGCACCGTGAGCGGGGACAGGCCCAGTGTGGCTGAGACACTGCGAGCACACACCAGTGTTATTTGTTTGCAGTGTCCCTCCCTCCCNGTATGGCAAAACCAATACAGTATTGTAAAGGAAAATAAATTAATATAAAAAATTTTTAAGTCCTAAGCAGAGATATAGCAGATAAATAATAAGGTAATAGGAAGATATAAAAATAATTTGGGTAAACTAAAGTTGAAAATGATATAGAAGAGTTAAAAATTCACAGAATATCACACTGAAGCAGAAAAATAGAAGGAAACATGCACCTAAAAAGACATCTGAGGACATAGAGGAGAGATTGATTAAAATAAGCAAAGTCAAATGAAAAATGATAAATGGTATCCAATATGAAAAAAGCGAATGCTCTTAAAGAAGAGAATCAAAGTAAAAGAGGAGAAAAATGCAAAGTATTAATTCAGGAACCCCTACAGAATATAAGATTTAGCCTTAAGACAAACTTTGCTTTCACTTGGTCATAGTGTAAATTGGTACAAAAAGGCAACACTAATAGTTTAACTAAACTAAATTTCAGAGATAAAGAACACTGCTCTTCTTTAGTTGCTAAGCTGTGGCTGACTCTCTGCGAGTGCTGACTCTCTGACTCCGTGCACTGTACCCCACCAGGCTCCTCTGTCCATGAGATTTCTCAGGCAAGATCACTAGAGTGAGTTGTCATTTCCTCCTACAGGGGATCTTCCTGACCAAGGAATCGAACCCGCATCTCCTGCATTGATGGCAGATTCTTTACCACTGAGCCACCAGAGGAGCCCAAAGAACACTGTACAATGTAGCAAAATTCCTCTTTAGGCTTATAAAGGGGGTAATATCAGTCCAATCTCAGAAGTCTTCATCATAACCGTCACTGTCAGAATATAGTGGATCGATGCTTAAAAGCATAAATGACCTAAGCATTTTATACTGAGCCACAGTGCCATTTAAGAATAAAAGAATAGACAAAATTTCAAATATAGAAGAACTCAGCACATACANCCTACAGGGGATCTTCCTGACCAAGGAATCGAACCCGCATCTCCTGCATTGATGGCAGATTCTTTACCACTGAGCCACCAGAGGAGCCCAAAGAACACTGTACAATGTAGCAAAATTCCTCTTTAGGCTTATAAAGGGGGTAATATCAGTCCAATCTCAGAAGTCTTCATCATAACCGTCACTGTCAGAATATAGTGGATCGATGCTTAAAAGCATAAATGACCTAAGCATTTTATACTGAGCCACAGTGCCATTTAAGAATAAAAGAATAGACAAAATTTCAAATATAGAAGAACTCAGCACATACAGTTCTAATGAGCCCCTATTGCACAATGGAGAAACTGCTGCATAAAATCTGTTAATGGATACTTTGAAGATAGTAGGAATATGAAAATTGTTGTTACAAATAAGAATCTAAATGCTTTTAAATGTAACTACAGAGAAATAATACAACAAAAGTCACACAATAATGATGAAAAGCTAAAAGGCAGTATAAGTAAATTTTCTAAATTTCTTAGCCATGGATCTAAAGATAACTTTAAGGTTGCCAAGTGAAATAACTGAGTGATAATACCTACATATAAATTTATAATAGTGAGCACCAATAATTCTAAAAATAGTGGCATAATTCAATAAAATTGGATAGTGAGGGAGGGAGATAGAGAGATGGATCAAAGTACATGTGAAGTAATTTCATAACTTCTCATAGTGGAATAACAATAGATAAAAGAGGCCCAGGTTATCAGGAAGATCCCCTAGAGAAGAGAATGGCAACCCACTCCAGTGCTCTTGCCTGGAGAATTCATGGACAGAGAAGCCTGGTGGGTTACAGCCCATGGGGTCTCAAAGAGTCAGACACAGCTGAACAACTAACAATCCCCCTGGTAGACAGTAGCTCCACTACAAATTTCTCAGCAAGAAACTGGCCTCATCAGTGTTAAATATGTCATCTCCAAACACCATTATTTTATTCCATGAAGGTACTGTTTGGGACCTTTAGTTGGGTGTTTCCATCTTTCATAGTGATTATAGATGCTTGCAGCAGAGTATAGCACAACCAACACCACTATGAGGAAGAAATGATTCCTTCATTTTCCTTATTTTGAGGCATCACTGCCACTCTACACTCTAAACACTATCTTCCCATCTGGGTCTGGAAATCTAAACCCTGATATCAAGTTCCCTTTTCTCCCTCCCACTCCATAAAAATGTGTCTTTTGACTCCTGGCATGTGGATTAAAGTTTTATGGAGGGAAATTTGTCTCTACTACCCTGTACTTATCTATTCTTTATCCCAAATATACTTCCTATGGACATGCCAATCTAGCCCCTAATCCTGCAAGGCCTCATGTCTCTTCCTTTTCACGTACCTGCCCCTTCCTTTCACGCTTTTCTTTCTGTCATCAGACAACTTAGAGATACAGACGTATCTACTGGGAGGAAGGGTTCTCTCACCATACTGACTTTAATCATCACCAGCTGTGTTCCATATTGCTGTTATCTTGGAATGGTGCAGTTTTATGGCCGCCCTTGAACCTGGCCGAAATCCATCTGATGTGGGCTCCTATTTACTCTATGTAATGACCCAAATGTACTGCCCTTTTTCCTCCATTCGGCTTTCTTAAAGTAACTGCAATTCTGTGAGTAGATGTATTACTAGAACTCGGGTAAAACAGTCTTTGTTCCCCTCCATGTCTTCTGAAATTGACAGGACAAGAGGTTGAGCTCAGAACAGTATTGGGCAGTGAAAACAGAATGAAGGAGAAATGGGAAGGGAGTCTTAACGAGAATGGATGCAGATTGGACAGAAGGCTCATGCCGGCAAGGACAGGTAAGCCTCTTGTAGAGGAGATGGTCAATAAAGAAGAGAAGCTTGGGTAGGATCATCTGACCTTGCTATCACCTACGGACTTGAGTTTAAAGAAGATCTTCCCTTTGGTTCATTGTCTCCTAAGTACACCCAGCTCCTTTATTTCTTGGTCATCTTAGCCTTGTTCAAACTTCCCGGTTTCTACCCTAAGGGTCCTACCCTTTATGTAGAAATCCCTCCCAAGGACAATGAGGACCACACCCTTTCAGCATTGTTTGGTCTTCAAGGCACTCCCTTTAGCCTAGAGAAGGCTTATACCTCACAAATCACTATTCTGACACCTCCCTGGAGAGTGGGAATGCCAGGGGGCAATATTCTGTGGTTTGGAATTGGGGATATTTCCCTAACACCTCTAAAGAATCTTCCCAAATGACCTTCTACTTCTCATCTTCCCATGTTCAATTCTTGTGGCACATGTGGCAGAGATGGTATTTCCTCTAAGCTATCCCTCATGGCCACCTCCCATATTTTTAATTCATTCTGTCTTCTGTTTGTCACCATCAACTGCTAGTTTGGATGCCTTACCTGCTATCTCTTCAATTTAACACAACTGTATTTCAGCCTGAGTGGAGGTACAAATCATCTCTCTTCTCTCCAACAAATTCCCCTTATATATTTTGAAGAGCACTCACTTATTGGTTAGTATCAGACAACTTTTCCATCCTACCTGCTTTCCCCCATATCCTCATAGATCATATCAGTTTTCTGTTTTACAGTCTGAACTCACTTCCTGAGGCTCTCAAGGATTCAACAGAAAATCCTGCCGTACTGGTTATCTTGGTGCCATTTCAAATCTGAGGGTTCGTGTTCATTTCACTTAGTTTACCACTGGTGCTGTTAAGCTTCCTATCTCCTTTCCTCTCCTGAGGGCTTCTGGAGAAAGGGAATGATGTCACAGGAGGAACAGTGGTGAAATTAATTTTTCTGAACAATTGAATAAACATCCAGCTTCTGGGAAGAGACAAATCCTCCAAGAGCAAGTTCTCTCCATTTAGCTCCCTCGGTAGAGGATCTCTCATTCAGATTTTAGTCACTGGAGGAAAAACATAGTGAGGTTAGTGGAGTTTGTAATTCTAAACTGACCAACAGGTTCATCTAACCTGTGGTCCTTACAATCGTTTGGCCTAGCAAGTGACTTCTAGATTTTCCATTGAGTCACTTCCTGAGTGCCTCGAAATATGTTCATGGCCTAGTTCTTGGAATCTGTGAATATGTTAAGTTACATGGTAATGGGGAATTAAGACTACAAATGACATTAGGGCTGCTAAATCAGCCTACTTTAAAATAAGGGGATTTCTTGAATTATCACAATGGATCCAAAGAAGTGGCAGAGGGCTGCAGAAGAAAGGAGTCAGGGAGATGTGACAATGGCAGTGATGCAATGAGACAGGTTATGTTTCCTAGCTTTGAAAATGAAAGAAATGACTATGTCCTTTAGAAGCTAAGAAAGGGCAAGAAAATGGCTTATCACTGTAGCCTTCAGAAAGGAATGCATCTCTATTGGCACCTTGCCTTTATCCCAGTGAGACCCTGTTTTAATTCTATTCCAAAACACTATAAGCTAATAAATTCATGTGTTTTTTTAAGCTTCTAAACTTATGGTAACTGTTAAAGCATCAGTAGAAAAGTAATATGCAGCACAAAGTATTAATACATCATATCATAAACAATTTATTGAAACCTTGCTTTGAGTGAGTTGTTAGAGGCCTGGGATTACATGCTATTGGGGGAAAAAAAATATGATCCCTGATGCCACAGAGTTTCTAGCCCAACACAGGAACTAAGTCTTGAGGGCATATCTCAGGATCACAAGTCAGTGTTAGGGATCCTGTCCTCCAGAATTCTGCTCCTGTTACTGTTTCCTGGACCTATTTTCAGGCCCTCTTCCCATTTAACCCTCAGAACGTTCTCAGAGCACCCTCCTTTCTACTGAGAGCTACATATCCTTCTGCCAACTGCTTCTCTTCTTACTTTCCTTTAGGCTCTCCCAACTTGATACAAATCTTCACCAAACAAACCTCAAATACCAATTTTGTGGTTTCTGAGATTTTCTCTAACCAGAGAATAACCTATTTATTGATAACATCATGTATTTTTTCTCCATATTCTTTTCCATGAAAGAATATCACCTGAGTATAAGTGCTAAAAGCATTTTTTTTTTCAACTAGTACATTTGACCACGTATCATCAACACAGAGACAGAATGTAGGTTCTAAGGAGACCTTGATCACGTTGACTTTGGATTCAGAGAAACCTGAGAAGATAAGAAACTTGAGCCAAAGCCTGATGATGACTTAAAATTTTATAGAGTTTGAGGCTTGCTACAATTCTTGATGGAGATAGGAAGGCTGACAGGCCTCACAGACTGTGTTTCCAAAAGGGCAGTGGTAGGATTCATAACAAAACAGATTTAACTGGAGTTCCCAAGTGGTGCAGAGGTAAAGAACTCACCTACCATTACACGAGACATAAGAGACAAGGGTTTGATCCCTGGGTAGGGAAGATACCCTGAAGAAGGAAATAGCAACCCACTCCAGTAGTCTTGTGTGGAAAATGCCATGGACAGAGGAGTCTGGAGGGTTATAGTCCATGGGATCACAAAGAGTTGGGTGTGATTGTACACGCGAACATGGATCATCAGCCAGTTCTGTGTACCTAGGTCATAGATTAGTAACTGAAGAGTCTTAAAATGTATTAAACAATCACTCTGGTAGCTTCTCTGAAATCTGGTGAATCAGGCCTAATTCCTTCCCTCAACAAAAGTTCAGAGGTTACAACATATGTCCAAATAAGTGTGACAAATGATGTGGGTCACCAAAGAAGAATAAAACAGGAGGCTCTGAAGTCAAGAGGTGAGTGATTTTCTGCAATACAACTTTTAGTAGCTAATGCCACCCACACTGCAGAGAACAGTTTTATAAAAATATAAATTTTATTATCTCTTCTACTAAAGTTTATATACTCATTTTTGAGTATGTATCCCAGAATTATCCTCAGGTAAAATCCAAGAGCAAATGAACTTGGCTGCTCTTCATAGCAATTCTGTGGAAGTGGATAGTTGGAGACTAGGTGTTCACCTCTGGGGACAAATAAATAAAGCTGTTTACTCACTCTAAAATACTAGCCAGTTATTCAAAGCAATAGCTTAAACTTCTGGACATATACACAGCAGCATAGACACAATTTATCACATTGGTACACACACTGTCTGAAAATTTTACAGTTGAAATGGAATGGTGGCTGGACTTGCTCTACAAATAGCCTAACAAAAATATAGAAATAAGCGGGGAACTGGATATAATATGGATAGTAAAATCTTGATAACTGTTGAAGCTGGGTGATGCACACACCACTAGTGAATATTCTTTTAAAAAAATATGTCCTCAAGTTATTTGCCCATTTTTTAAATTACGCTAAAATACATGTAATATAAAATTCATCACTTAAAACATTTTAGAGTTAACAAGTCAGTGACAAGTAAGTATAAGTATTAATCTTCACTATTTATTTCTAGAATGTTTCCATCACTCAGCTAGGACGGCCATACCCACTGCTACTGCTGCTAAGTCGCTTCAGTCATGTCCGACTCTGTGCGACCCCACAGACAGCAACCCATTGGGCTCTGCCATCCCTGGGATTCTCCAGGCAAGAACACTGGAGTGGGTGGCCATTTCCTTCTCCAATGCATGAAAGTGAAAAGTGAAGGTGAAGTCGCTCAGTCGTGACTAAGTAGCATGAATATAAACCAGAAAATTATGGAGAAATAGCTTTAAAACACTTAAAGGGAAAAAAGAAGTGGCAACCAAGAATTCCATAGCCAGTGACAGCATATTTCCAAAATGAATACAAAATAAAAAATTAAAGATTTAAAAGTAAAAGAACTCATCAGCAATAGACCTGCATTATCAAACACATTAAAAGAATTCATTCAGAGATAGAAGAAAAAGACTCCCATGAGAATATGGATTTACTGAATACAGTGGTGAACACTGAAAAAATGTAAATATTTGCATAAATGAAAAAGATGGGTTTTCTCTTCTTTTTAAAATCGCTTTGAAAAATAGTATTTTCAAGGGAAAGTCATAACAAGGTTTACAGGATTATAAACATATGTAAAGGTAAAATAGATGACAACAATGACACAAAGGTCAGTAGGGAAGAAATAAACATATACTGCTATAAGGATACTATTCATAAAGTAATATCACAAGAAGGCAGACTTTGAGAAGTTTTAGCTGTATACTATCAACCCTGAAGGAGTCACTAAATTACTAAACTAAACAATGATAGCTAATAGAAAAAAAAAGATAAAGTAGAATAATGAAAAATATTAGCTTCAAAGAATTTAGAGGAAAAACGAAACAAAATATAGAGGAAATAGAAAAAAATACAAAATATTAACTTAATTGTTATTCATGATTGGAGACTTAAATACAATTCTCTAAATACCATGTTGAATACACAGACAGAAAATCAGTAATGATATCAGTTCAGTCTCTAAATCATGTCAAACTCTTTGCAACCCCATGGACTGCAGCACACCAGGTTTCCATGTCCAATGCCAACTCCCAGAGCTTGCTCAAACTCATGTCCATCGAGTCGGTGATACCATCCAACCATCTCATCCTCTCGTCCCCTTCTCCTGTTGCCTTCAATCTTTCCCAGCATCAGGGTCTTTTCCAATGAGTCAGTTCTTCTCATTAGGTGCCCAAAGTATTGGAGTTTCAGCATCAGTCCTTTCAGTAAAAATTCAGGACTGATTTGCTTTAGGACTGACTGATTTGATCCCCTTGTGGTCCAAGGGACTCTCAAGAGTCTTCTCCAACACCACCATTCAAAAGCATCAATTCTTTGGTGCTTAGCTTTCTTTATAGTCTAACTCTCACATCCATACATGGCTACAGGTAAAACCATAGCTTTGACTAGACAGACCTTGGTCAGCAAAGCAATGTCTCTGCTTTTTAATATGCTTTCTCAATAGTCATAGCTTTACTTCCAAGGAGCAAGCATCTTTCAATTTCATGCTGCAGTCACCATCTGCAGTGATTTTGGAGCCCAATAAAGATAGAGAAGATTTGAAATACTGTATGAATCAAACTGGCCTAATTGAGAATAGTAGAACATTCCACCCAGCAATAGCAGAATAGTCTTTACAAGTACACAGAGAACATTTACCAAGAT
>SJYV01046248.1:0-17564 GCA_006410875.1 Neotragus pygmaeus | reverse complement strand
ATCTCTAATTTTCTTGAAGAGGTCTCTAGTCTTTCCCATTCTATTATTTTCCTCTATTTCTTTGCATTGATAGCTGAGGAAGGCTTTCTTATCCCTTCTTGCTATTCTTTGGAACTCTGCATTCAAATAGGTATATATTTCCTTTCTCCTTAGCTTTTTGCTTCCCTTCTTTTCACAGCTATTTGTAAGGCATCCTCAGAAAGCCATTTTGCTTTTTTGTGTTTCTTTTTCTTGAGGATGGTCTTGATTCCTCTCTCCTGTACAATGTCATGAACCTCCTTCCATAGTTCATCAGGCACTCTGTCTATCAAATCTAGTCCCTAAATCTATTTCTCACTTCCACTGTATAGTCATAAGGGATTTGATTTAGGTCAAATCAAATCCCTGAATGGTCTAGTGATTTTCTCCCCTTTCTTCAGTCAGTCTGAATTTGGCAATAAGGAGTTCATGATCTGAGCCACCATCAGCTCCCAGTCTTGTTTTTGCTAACTGTATAGAGTTTCTCCATCTTCAGCTGCAAAGAGTATAAGCAATCTGATTTTAGTGTCGATCAATGATATGTCCATGTGTTGAGTCTTTTCTTGTGTTATTGGAAAAGGATGTTTGCTATGACCAGTGCGTTCTCTTGGCAGAACTCTATTAGCCTTTGCCCCACTTCATTCTGTACTCCAAGGCCAAATTTGCCTATTACTCCAGGTGTTTCTTGACTTCCTACTTTAGCATTCCAGTCCCCTATAATGAAAGGACATCTTTTTTTGGGGGGTATCAGTTCTAGAAGGTCTTGTAGGTCTTCATAGAACTGTTCAACTTCAGCTTCTTCAGCATTGCTGGTTGGAGCATAGACTTGGATTACTGTGATATTCAGTGATTTGCCTCGGAATCGAACAGAGACTCTTTTGTTGACTATGACGGCTACTCCACTTCTTCTGAGGGATTCCTGCCCATAGTAGTAGATATAATGGTCATCTGAGTTAAACTCACCCATTCCAATCCATCTTAGTTCTCTGATTCCTAGAATGTCAATGTTCACTCTTGTCATCTTCTGTTTGACCATTTTCAATTTTCCTTGATTCATGGATCTAACATTCCGGATTCCTGTGCAATATTGCTCTTTACAACACTGATTCTTGCTTCTATCACAAGTCCCATCCACAACTGGGTGTTGTTTTTGCTTTGGTTGTATCCCTTCATTCTTTCTGGAATTATTTCTCCCCTGATCTCCAGTAGCATATTGTGCACCTACCGACCTGGGGCGTTCATCTTTCAGTGTCCTATCAGCTTTTGCATGCTGTTCATGGGGTTCTCAAGGTAAGAACACTGAAGTGGTTTGCCATCCTCTTCACCAGTGGACCACATTCTGTCAGACCTCTCCACCATGACCCGTTCGTCTTGGGTGGCCCCACACAGCATGGCTGAGTTTCATTGAGTTAGACAATGCTGTGGTCAGTGTCGTCAGATTAGCCAGCTGTCTGTGATTGTTGTTTCAGTCTGTCTGCCCTCTGATGCCCTCTCTCAGTGCCTACCGTCTTACATGGTTTTCTCTCAGCTTGGATGTGGGGTATTTCTTCATGGCTGCTCCAGCAAAGTGCAGCCTCTGCTTCTGATTTTGGATGTGGAGTAGCTCCTCCTCTCAACTATCAGGTTGTGACTATTTTTTTGGTTGACAGCAGACAGTCAGTCCTGGCGAGGAAGTGGATGAATTTTGACTGATGACACCTTGAAAGTACCAGTTGTCCCCAGGGGCCTGTAGGATTTAACACACATTGGTGCTTCAAGGTCAAGTGATAAAGACTAGAGGGTGGATTCTGACGATCAGTCTGGAGGGAACTATACAAGTGTCCCAGGAGACCACCAAATGCCTAGGATTACTACATGAACTCACGTTTTGAGAGGTCCTGCTTCTTGGGGGTGGGTGCCCACCCAGGAAGTTCTGCAGTCCTTGGTGAAGGATAGAAAATCCACTGAAGTTAGTCCTGCTACTCTCTACCTCAGGTCACAGAATGAGCTAGTAGAACAGTCGTATCCAACTCTTTGTGACTCCATTTCCTGCAGCACACTAGGCTTCCCTGTCCATCACCAACTCCTGGAGCTTGCTCAAACTCATGTCCATCGAGTCGGTGATGTCATCTAACCATCTCATCCTCTGTCATCCCCTTCTCCTCCTGCCCTCAGGTATTTTCCAGTGAGTCAGTTCTTTGCATTAGGTGGCCAAAGTATTGGGGCTTCAGTTTCAGCATCAGTCCTTCCAATGAATATTCAGGACTGATTTCTTTTAGGATGGACTGGTTTGGTCTCCTAGCAGTCCAAGGGACTCTCAAGAGTCTTCTCCAACACCACAGTTCAAAAGCATCAANACACTAGGCTTCCCTGTCCATCACCAACTCCTGGAGCTTGCTCAAACTCATGTCCATCGAGTCGGTGATGTCATCTAACCATCTCATCCTCTGTCATCCCCTTCTCCTCCTGCCCTCAGGTATTTTCCAGTGAGTCAGTTCTTTGCATTAGGTGGCCAAAGTATTGGGGCTTCAGTTTCAGCATCAGTCCTTCCAATGAATATTCAGGACTGATTTCTTTTAGGATGGACTGGTTTGGTCTCCTAGCAGTCCAAGGGACTCTCAAGAGTCTTCTCCAACACCACAGTTCAAAAGCATCAATTTTTTGGCACTCAGCTTTCTTTATGGTCCAGCTCTCATGTCTATACATGACTACTGGAAAAACCATAGCTTTGACTAGATGGATCTTTGTTTACAAAGTAATGTCTCTGCTTATTAATATGCAGTATAGGTTGGTCATAGCTAGTAAATACTGTGGACTAAATCCTGTGTCCCTTCAAATTCAAAGCTAAACCCCAATGTGACAGTGTTAGGAGGTGGGGGCTTTGGGAGGTGATTAGGTCATGAGGGTGGACTCATTGTTAGTGGGATTAGTGCTAGTATTAAAGAGGCCCCATTGCCCTTCCTTGCCTCATGTGAGGTTATAAGAAAAGAAGGGCCTCTATGCATCAGGAGGTTGACTCACCAAAACCTGACCATGCTGACACCTCCACCTTCCCATACTCCAGAGCTGTGAGAACTAGACCTTTGTTGTTTAAGCTGCCCAGTCTATGGTGTTTCATTATAGAAGCCTGAATAGACGATGTACATGGCAAAGTCCAGAAGGTGGGCTAGGAGCAGAAGAGGACATAGGAGGAGAGAGTTCCTGGGGAACTTGAGTGTTTGAAGACAAGACAGAAGAGGTAGCATCTTTTATGCCTTTTATGCTCCAGGAAACCTGGGAAGACATATCTGCTTGATCACAGGTTGCTACATTGGACCACAGATAGGAGGGCAGAGCCCTTCGCTGGACTGGAGAGAAGAAAGAAGTTCCTTAGAATCACATACCTCCTGGAAGCCCCAAGAATGGACAGGCACTGGATGCTTCTGCAAACTTTTCTTTAGTGGGAAGGAAAGCCCTTCCTTCCAGTGTCTCATCCTGGCCCTCCATCTTCTACGCATGTGCATTCACCTCTGGTCACACCCCATTTACACCCTTGCTCCCTGATTATATTGATATTTCAGCATTTTGTGTCATGATTATTCTCCTAACTAGCTGAATTGCTAAGGCACTGAACCACACCAAATCAACAGCCTTTTTTCACTGGCATGCCCCATCTTCTTGTAGTTACACAGTTTTAAAGCTTTAGACACTAACCCCAGAGAGAGGAAATACAGGAGGAAAGTTCCAAGCCTGTGCTTGTTTCTACCCCCATGCTTTTAAGGCACAGAATATGCATAAGTCTGAATAAGAGAAAAAGACAAGTCTGAGGTAGACAGTAAGGAAAACATGCTTTCATGTTCATTGAGCAAATTCATTAAGTGTCTCCTCATCTGGTTCAGTTCAGTTCAGTCACTCAGTCATGTCTGACTCTTTGCAATGCTATTAACCATAGCACACCAGGCCTCCCTGTCTATCACCAACTCCCAGAGACTACCCAAACCCATGTCCATTGAGTAGGTGATGCCATCTAACCATCTCATCCTCTGTCTTCCCCTTCTCCTCCTGCCCTCAATATTTCCCAGCATCAGGGTCTTTTCCAATGAGTCAGCTCTCTGCATCAGGTGGCCAAAGTATTGGAGCTTCAGCTTCAACATCAGTGCTTCCAATGAACACCCAGGACTGATCTCCTTTAGGATGGACTGGTTGGATCTCCTTGAAGGAACATGCAAAAGAATAAAACCCTGCTTTCACCTTTATGATGGTGTAATATATACAACCAAAGATGGGGACCAACAATGTGGATATTGTTAGGTGGACAGTGGAATTGATACAGACCAGCAATGGGGACATTTCAGGTGGACAGTCATCAGTGATGTTTACAGCTCTATGGCTTATTCTTCATGTTTCCTAAGTTTCTTCAATGAATATGGATTGTTTTTGTAATGAGAATATATTTTCACAAAAAGTATAAAACATCAGACTATTTCTTTATCAAGGTGAAGAGACAGTGCCATGCACATAACTACTTCTTACTAAATCCTTGTTTTCTTTTAAACAGGAGAACTAGGCTTAAAAGATAAATTCTTTAAATCTCCAAATCCCAGGTCTTTTCCACCGCCAGACAGTGACTGTTAATAACCCCAATATGCAGTCTTGAGGATCAAGGTAAGAACTGCAATATATTCAGTCATAAAAAAAATGAAATGAAAGAAACCTACATAAGACAAACTTCTTCAAAAATTTGAGTCTAACTTTATGATTTTGCTCTCCTATATCACTCTTCCTTTTAACTTTTAAAATATCTTCCTTTTATTTTTTTTCTATTTCCATTAACAATATATCCTTAAACAGTATTTAGGAAAGAAATAAAGAAAAAATTATTTATTTGCTCTAGGCTAAAAGATAACTGTTGATAGCATGGAATAATTCATTTATATTTTTCCCTAGAGTTAGGTTTTTTTAATTATGTTTATAATTATACTCAATACCTGGTTATAAGTTTTTAGTGGATTTCTGCCTTAATTACCCAGTTATTATGAAAACTGAGTCAAGAATAAGTGAAAGCATTGCTCGCTCAATCATGTCCAACTCTATGTGACCCCATGGACAGTAGCCCACCAGGCTCCTCTGTCCATGGAATTCTCCAGATAAAAATACAAGAAGTGGGTAGCCATTCCCTTTTCTCGTGGATCTTCCCACCCCAGGGACCCACGCGGGGTCTTCTGCATTGCAGGCAGATTCTTTACCATATGAACCACCAGGAAAGCCCAATAATAAGGGAACTGCACAAAAATAGAATGCTAAAAAATACATCATATAAGCACAGTTAATGTCAACTTTCCCCAAAGTGAGCGGCATAAAACACTATGCCCACAAAATGTTTAAGAAAAAAAAAAAAGTATTGGTAAAGTAAGTTTAGGCAACATTTCATAGTCTCATCCTATTTTAGAAATTCACAATGTACTTTACAAATATCTGAGAGAGGCAAAACATGTCAGGGGAAAGAAAAAATTCATTTTAGGCTTCAGCTCATTTCCTAAATGTATTTGTATATAAAGTGATTTTCAAAATATTTTACACTTGTTAATGTCCTCTGGAAAGGAAAAAAAACTTTGTGATACACTGCACTGGCTTCTTCCCCAGTGCTATCTCCTTGCTGGATTTTTCAAGTATCGTATTCTTAGGCAGGGCTGCCCTTGCCATGCAGACCTCAACAGGGAGACAAAAGGTGCTTCCAGACAGGCTGGGTCAGAGGGGAATGCGGGAGATGCCCAGGGTCTTGGTGGGCTTGGAAAAGGCATGTAGGGAGAAGGCAGTCAGCACTCAGGGCTCCCCGTGTCCTCAGTCTTTGTTTAACGTTAACACTTCAAGATC
The DNA here is from genome assembly GCA_006410875.1 of Neotragus pygmaeus. Classification (NCBI taxonomy): domain Eukaryota; kingdom Metazoa; phylum Chordata; class Mammalia; order Artiodactyla; family Bovidae; genus Neotragus; species Neotragus pygmaeus. Next base: position 11,714 of record SJYV01046248.1, on the reverse strand, counting down.
CTGCCTTTTCCCCATCACAGGGATCAGCCACGGAGGATGTTGGCAGAAACTACAGGTGGAAGGTGGACCACTGGCCTTGTCTGATGGTTCTTCCTTTCTACCCGTATGCTTCTTTCTTCCCCTCGAAGCATCGAAAACACTTTGGCTTAGTTTCACGCTACTTGTCTCCCCTCATTCAAGTACAAGTTCTGGTGGTCTTGCAGCTGGATGATTCTCATGGTCTTCCTGTCCTCTTTCCTCCTATCTTCTCTCTCACTCGGTAAACTCTTTAGGGAGCATCTACTCTGTTCTCAGAAGACATTTGCGCAAGCTGTGGTCTCTGCCCTGGAGAAGCCCAGCCCTGGTTGGGGAGAACCCCCACATTGAGATCTCACCTAGACCCCACCTAATCCCTACTTCCAGGACTCTGTACGCCAAGGCATCTTCTGAGCTTCCCGTAATAACCTGTTCAGATTTTTTTAAACTGGCCAATATGAGATGAAAATAATCAGCCACGAAATACTAGCATTGTGCCCCACAGAGATCAGATGCCTGGGAGTAGCTGCCCGGTGTGTCTATGAACTGTTATGCTGAGCTATCCGAGACTGTCACTACTCCCACAAAGATGACAATTTCATATGACTCAACACAAGAAGGTGAAGTCCCTGCTCTTCTATTTGCTGGTCACCAGATTATGTCGAAGTCCTGAGATGGATTGTTTCCAAATCTGAAAAGCATGTTAGGGATGGTCAGACTTAATAGACAGGCTGTGAGGCATGCAAAAAATCCACTTTATGAGCTTAAATCTGAAGCCCTTGGGCATACTCTCCAGCTGCTGGCAGTGATCAAAGGTCCAGATGCTTCTCATACAGGCAATTCCATGCAGTTTTTATCCATGTACCTCCAAACCCAAGGAATTTCCTGAGTATTCCAGCTTTTTGCTCATATCCGACTTGCTCATTGGGTTATTGTGAGAATTAAAAGACATAAGAAATAATCTATGTGACGTGGGCAAAAAAAATTATATTTGCCATTAGCAAGAGGCCTGATGATGTCTCACTTTTTCTAAGAAACCTTGATTTGTAGCCCTCAACCTTCTCCCCTCTCCCTGATTGTTCTCCTAGCATCCCTTTGTACCTTAAGTAAACCACATATCAGGGCCTCTCTTAAGTTAGAATTATTTATGCATGTGTCTATTTTCTCCCATGGATTATGGAACCCTTATGAGCATGGAGCATATTTTATTCATGTGCCTCACCCACATTGGGCAGGGGGCCTTACACTGTGAAAGCAATTTGCTTGCACAAAGCACCATCTTGGATTGTGATTTTCATCAATCATATTCTAAATTGTATTAAATATTTCAATTTTTTGTTAGTGAAGGTCAGGACCACTCCTTTTCTGGAGCAATGTGCAGAAGAGGAGTTAAAATTAAAAGTTAGGAAGTTAGGAAAAGTTAAAAGTTAGGAAATTTCTTCTTTCAATGAGAAAGTTTGCCTGGATGGCAGAGATATGGAGCCAGCTGCATCTTTGCACTCTCTTTGTGCCTTAGTCATGGTGTAAGCAAACACAAGTCATCTTTCCTTAACAAGATATTTCTTATTTTATGATTTCTTAGACAAAGGCATGAATGCATAAAACTAAAACTGTCTAAGGAACTGGGGAGTAAAGAATGAAGGAAACATCCAAGAAAGTACATACTCTCTGACTTCTTTTTCAGTGTTTTGGAAAGCTACCAAGGAGCTCTGCTCAATGTTATGTGGAAGTCTGGATGGGAGGAGAGTTTGGGAGAGAATGAATTCATGTATATGTATAGCTGAGTCCCTTTGCTGTCCACCTAAAAATTATTACAACATTGTTAATTGGCCATACTCCAATACAAAATTAAAAAGTTTAATTAAAAGGGGGAAGGGGCAGAGCAGGGACAGCTATTCCTGTGAATGGGTTCCATACTCAGTCCAACTTTCCATTCATACTTGGGTAAAACAAAATCCAGGTAAGTGAAGAAACATGTTTAAAACTCACACAATAGAAGAATTTCTGTTCTGAGATGGGTTAGGCCAAACTGTATAGAAAGCCAGAGGTCAATCTGAGATGCTTTCAGAATCTTCTCATGTTAGGCATCATACCTTACTAATTCCAAGAGCTCTCTTGCCCTTGTAGTCTAAACGCTAGCAGGTGGGGTAGCCAGAAAGAACAGGAGAGTCAAATAGTAGCTTTAAATGTTGCTCTAGGAAATGCTCTTCTCGGTCATGTCCAGGCAGCCAAGGAGACATTAAAACTGAAGAGATTCCTGAGGAGAGGGTCACACTAAAACTCAAGTTTGGAAGTATTATATGCTATTTTAAGTCTTTGGGAAGATCATTTTTGTTTTCTTTCAGACAACCTGGAGCTCATAGGTCCAACTATAAAAGATGCCAGTCCATCCTGACTCACCTGACATGGAGCCAGAAGAGGCCCAGGTATGAAAATGTCATTTTTATGTCCTTCCTCTTCACCACACATATTTCCGCACCATGTCCAGGTCCGGCCTCCTGTCATCAGGCTCCTTCCTCCATGCCACTGTCTCCCTATTCCAGTCTTCTTCCCCCATCTTGGTGTCACACTTTCCCTTCTCTCTGTGATCAGCCTATTGTCCCTTCTTCCCTGGGTCTAGCCACATCCAGATAGATTTCAACCCTAACCCTCACCTGCTCCAAAGTGAAAAGGGCAAAGAAAAATTTCCTGACCTCCAATCCTCAATCACAACTGGCAGAAAAAACTCATGTTCAAAAACTGACTATAAATGTATGTGATGCTTTGTCAGAGGCAGCAGAGGGCTATAGTTAAAAGAGAAGGTTCTGCAGCAAAGACTGGTTCAGATCCTGGCTCTGTCACCCCATCACTTAAACTCTGTGTGCCTCAGCTACCTAGTTTCAAAATGAGGTACCCTCTGCATCAGTTAGAATATTTGGCTGAATCAGTTCAGTTCAGTCACTCAGCTGTGTCTGACTCTTTGCCACCCCAGGGACTGCAGCACGCCAGGCTTCCCTATCCATCACCAACTCCCAGAGCTTGCTCAAACTCATGTCCATCGAGTCAGTGATGCCATCCNCAGTTCAGTTCAGTCACTCAGCTGTGTCTGACTCTTTGCCACCCCAGGGACTGCAGCACGCCAGGCTTCCCTATCCATCACCAACTCCCAGAGCTTGCTCAAACTCATGTCCATCGAGTCAGTGATGCCATCCAACCATCTCATCCTCTGTCATCCTCTTATTTTGGCTGAATAAGTACGAGCAAAAATAGCAGTACCTTAAGTGAAATGGAATTTTGTCTCTCTCTGGTGGAAGGGTGCAGGATTGATAAGTGGGTGTCACGCTCTGTGGGACTAGGTTCCTGTTTGCTCTTCAGCTCTTCTCAAACTGTGGTCTCTATAACATGAACCATGATGACCACCCAATCTCACACCATGATGTCCACAGCCTAGCCTGCAAGGGTAAAAAAAAAAAAGGAGCTTGCCTTCATTTCCCTTAAAAGCATGACCCAGAAATCCCCCTGCATCACTTCCCTTCACATCCCCTTGACCAGAATCTGGTGAATGGTCACATCTACTTTCAAAGGATGCCATATGCTTTGAGAAAACTTCAATTACTATGTCATTACAGGAGAAGAGAAACTGATGGGAAATCCAGTAAACTCTGCCACACTAGTGCCATAGCTTCTAGAGATTAAATGGATTACACACATAAAACAATGCATAAAACAGTAAATTCTTGATGGTTGTTAGCTATTACACAATCACGTGTAATTACTTATTACTTATTATGGCTATTTCTTCTCCCATTTTTGGTACCATATGTTCACAGACTGTGAGAATCATGTGAAGCATTTAGACCTTATAATTTTAAAAATAGCCACTTATTTATTAATATGAAATGCATGTTAAATTTTAAAACCTAAAATAAGTCCAAGTTAAAAAAAATACGACTAACTCATCAAATTTTTAATTTTTTAAAAAGCTGCAAAATTAAAATAGGAACATTTTTGAGTAATAGAATTTTTCAGTTATTTTCAGAAAGTCTGTGTGTATACATCAATATATTAACTAGGAAAGTAATAAAACTGTGGGATTCAGAAAAACCAACTGTAATTGTTTGCATAGGCATATGTTTGAAAGAAACTGAATTTTTTGACAAAAAGAGTTGATGCTTATAAAGGTATTTTCCTTACAAAAGATCAAAAGATTCAATTTGTTGGCCCAGTACCTCTTTAATCCAGGAATATAACCTGCAGAGTTCTCTAATGCCTCCTAGTACTTCTCAGAGGATAAAGACCCCCTGATGGAAATGTGGAAACAGAAAGAACATCAATGAAGGCAATCTTTTAAAGCAAAAAGGAGCAAAATGTTGGCCAGATCAGGTTTGCACACAGTGGAGACTTTCTTGTACACCAGGTCCTTAGGTTCTGTGTTTCACAGCTCTCTGGGACAGTGCAGAAGGCTGATTTTCCTACTCCGTGGATGAACTTAGATTTTTTGTATTGCTTATTTTCATGAAGGGGCTGCCCAAGCGGTGGAGTGGTAAAGAATCTGCCTGCAATGCAGGAGGTGCAAGAAATGTGAGTTCAGTCCCTGGGTCAGGAAAATCCCCTGGAGTGGGAAATGGCAACTCCAGCATGCTTGCCTGCAAAATTCTGTGAACAGAGGAGCATTGCAGACTACAGTCCGTGGGGCTCCAAAGAGCCAGGCACAACTGAGCACACCTTCTCTTGAAGCTTTATTGCCGCTTGGAGACAGGTAGAACAGGGTACTGGTTTAGAGCCAGACCATCTGGGTTTAAATCCTAACTTTACTTATTGGTTGTACAGCCTTGAACAAGTTATATAATCCCTGCATATATTAGATTTGTCATCAGAAAATAGGAAGAATAATAGTTTGCACTCCCATAGAGTAATTATGATGATTAATTAAAATAACATGCAGAAAGCTTTTAGAGCAGAAGCATTCAGGAAGTATTGGCTTTTTAATTATCAATATTACCCAAGTCTTACAAACATTAACCTCTTATGCTTACAGGGCTTTGCCAATCACAACGCCTCTATATCTGCTCTTATTTGAGTCACTATACTTCTCAATGGGCTTCCCTGGTGCCTCAGATAGTAAAGAATCCACCTGCAATTCAGGAAACACCAGTTCAGTCCCTGGGTCGGGAAGATCCCCTGGAGAAGGAATAGGCTACCCACTCCAGTATTCTTGGACTTCACTGATGCATAGATGGTAGAGAATCTGCCTGCAATGTGGGAGCCCTGGGTTTGATCCCTGGGTTGTGAAAATCCCCTGGAAGAGGGTATGGAAGCCCACTCCAGTATTCTAGCCTGGAGAATCCCCATGGACAGAGCATTTTAGGAGGCTATAATCCATGAGGTCACAGTCGGGCATGACTGAGTGACACAGCATAACACATAGTACTCGATAAACGTTGGTATCCCGTTTTTTCCCCAGTTTTAATGTGATATAACTGACACACAGCACTGGATAAGTTCAAGGCATACAGCACAACGATTTGACTTACACACACCATGAAACGATGTGTGTAAACACGTGTGTAAACACACAGTAAGTTTAATGAACACCCATTATCTCATAAAGATACAAAAGAAAAGAAAAATATAATTTTTCCTTGGGAAGAGACCATTAGGATTTACTCTCTTAACAACTGTCATATATAACACACAGCATCATTATATATGTATCACATTGTACATTATATCCCCAGTGAAAGTGAAGTAAAGTCACTCAGTCATGTCCGTCTCTTCGCGACCCTATGGACTGCAGCCCACCAGGCTCCTCCGCCCATGGGACTTTCCAGGCAAGAGTACTGGAGTGGGTCGCCATTTCCTTCTCCAATATATCCCCAGTAACTATCTTATAATTAGAAGTCTGTACTTTTTGACTCATTCAGCCAATTGCCCCTTCCCAATCCTCCACCTCTAATAACAAATCTGATCTCTTTTTTAATGAGTATTGTTGCTTGTTTGCTAGATTTTTGAGATATAACTGACCTACAATACTTTATTAGTCCCCAGTATACAACATTGTGTATAGCCATTTCTATACATTTCAAAATGACCACCACAATAAATTTAGTTATCATTTGTCACTGCACAAAGATATTACATAATTATTGAATATATTCCATACACTATTTTACGTTGCTAATCTCTTAAATTCAAACATATTTTAACCCTGCATTTTCACTCCCCTCTGCCATGTTTACAGTTTTTTATATCATGTTTTACATCTTTTCTGCATATCCCTTAACTACTCACTGTGGACATAGATGATTTTTGGCTTTTAACCTTCCTCCTAGCTTTATGTGTGGGTGATTTGTTAACTTTATTGTATATTTGACTTTACCAATGAGCTTTTTCCTTTCATAATTTTCAAGATTCTAGTTGCAGTTCTTTCTTTTTCACTTGGAAAAGTTTCTTCAGCATTTGCTGTAAAGTTTATTTGATGACGCTGAATTCTTTCAGCTTTTGCTTGTCTGTGAACTTTTTAACTTTTCTGTCAGATCAACAAGAGCCTTGCTAAGTTGAATATCCTTCAGTTCAGTTCAGTTCAGTCGCTCAGTCGTGTCTGACTCTTTGCACGCCAGGCCTCCCTGTCCATCACCAACTCCCGGAGTTCACTCAGACTCACGTCCATCGAGTCAGTGATGCCATCCAGCCATCTCATCCTCTATCCTCCCCTTCTCCTCCTGTCCCCAATTCCTCCCAGCATCAGAGTCTTTTCCAATGAGTCAACTCTTCACATGAGGTGGCCAAAGTTTCAGCTTTAGCATCATTCCTTCCAAAGAAACCCCAGGGCTGATCTCCTTCAGAATGGGCTGGTTGGATCTCCTTGCAGTCCAAGGAACTCTCCAAGAGTCTTCTCCAACGCCACACTTCAAAAGCATCAATTCTTCGGCACTCAGCCTTCTTCACAGTGCTTGGTTGTAGGCTTTTCCCTTTCATTGCTTTAAATACATTGTGCCACTCCCTACTGGCCTGCAGAGTTGCTGCTGAAAAGTCAGCTGATAACCTTGTGGGAGTTCCTTTGTACTTAACTTGATGATTTTCTCAATGTTTTTAATAGTCTCTCTTTATCTTTAATTATGGACATTTTAAGTGCAATGTGTCTTGGTGTGTTCCTCTGTGGGTTAATTTTGTTTGGGACTCTATTTGCTTCCTGGACCTAGATGTGTTTCCTTTCCCAGGATAGGAAAGTTTTCAGCTGTTATGTCTTGAAATATGTTTTCTGTCACTTTCTGTCCTGGGACCCTAGAATACAGTATTAGTTTGCTTGATGTTGTCCCAGAGGTGTCGTAAACTGTCTTCATTTTTTGGTTCCTTTTTCTATTCCGTTTCAGTGATTTCCATTCTACTGTATTATCTAATCTATTGTTGACTCTTTCTAGTGTATTTCTCATTTCAGTTATTGCTTGGTTGTTCTTTATATTTTCTGACTCTTTCTTAAAGACTCATAACTTCTCAATCTGTTCCTTCATTTTTCTTCCAGGTTCTTTAAACACTATGATCATCAGTGCCTTTAACTCTTTATTGTGTTGATTGTTTATCGCCATTTCACTTAGTTTTTCTGGGGTTTCATCTTATTTCTTTGTTTGGAAGAGATTCCTCTGTGACTTCATTTTGACTAATTTGTTATTTATAAGTATCTGGTGTATTTGTGTGTGTGTGTGTGTGTGTGTGTGTGTGTGTGTGTGTGTGTATGCTCAGTCACTCAGTTGTGTCTGACTCTTGCAACCTCATGGACTGTAGCTCTCCAAGCTTCTCTATCCATGGGATTTTCCCAGCAGGAAAACTGGAACGGGTTGCCACTTTCTCCTTTAGGGGTGCTTCCCAACCCAGGGATTGAACCTGGGTGTCCTACATCCCCTGCATTTCCTGCATTGGGAAGTGACTCCTTTACCACTGCACCACCTGAGAAGCCCTGTTTCTGGTAGGTTGGTACACTTCCGGACCTTGGAGAAATGGCCTTCTGTAGAAGCTGTCTCACGTGTCTCCACTCCAGTCACCAGAGCTGTGTGACCCCTCTGCGGGCTGCACTGTTCCTGCTCTTCCGGTAGGCTGGCCACTGTGGCTGCTCGGGTAGACGTGGCTGGCCTCTGACTGCTTTCCAGGCCCTGTGTTGTGCAGAGGCTTCTGGCCACTTGTTGGTAGGTGCAGGCTGCTGGTTGCAGGACCTGAGTGCTGTGAACCCCAGCGTGGGACTTGGACTCTTTGCTCCTTGAGGAGACCCTCTGAATTGTAATTATTCCCCTTTTTGTGGGCCACCCACCTGTGCCTATAAGACTTGGCTCTACAGTATCTCCAGCCCTCCTATCCATCTCATGGTAGTTCCTTATTTCTTCCTTAAGGTGTAGCTCTCTGCTCTGTATTCTCATTTTAAAGGCAGAAAGGTGAGTTCAGAGACCAAAAATAACTTGCCTAATATTGCTGACCTTCCACAACACAGAGCCAGGACTAAGTCGGTGACTTGGTGCTCCTGGGGATCACTTCCCTCTGATTTGGCCAGAGGAGCACTGGGGGGCAGGTGGTGATGCTGTGGTTCAGGCAGTGCCTTCTGTGCACATTTCCATGAGCCCTGCCACATGACTGCCTTCCTGGACACCCTGGTCGCATGGGGACAGCAGGGGACCTGAGGGCAAAGGAGAAGCTCCACGCACACAGAGGGGCAGCCTAGCCCCGGTCCTTTCTACTCCAGTCAGACTTTTCTCTTTCAGAAATCTGAACATTTCTGAATCTGACAGCTGGTGTGGGAGGCCAGCCTCACTCCCATCCCGTAATCTACCATTTTGAGAGCTCACTTACCCACCTCAATTTCTTAAAATGGACTTTAAAAAAAATAATATTTTAAATAACACATTTTTAACAAAATTTTAAATTACCATTTTAAGGATCCTCTTCAAACCTGGTTGCTGCTCCTAGGTACCACCTATACAGAAATTCTAGATGGGCCACGGGAAGTAAGCTTAAAAATCCCTACAAGGAGCAGAGCTGAGAAGTACGTAGAGGAGCTGGGTGCCCAGGGGAGGGTGTGTTCTCCCTGGCCACCACGGACAGGTATAAAAGGCAGCTCTGGGAGAGAGCTTCTGAGAAGCTTCCTAGAACTGACCTAGTTCTAGTTTCTGTCTCAGAGTTGAAGTCTGACCATCTGGGAATCCAGGACTTTCTTAAGGTCCACAGTGTCCCTCTTCTGTTTACAGAAGTGTCTGTGATGCAATGGCATCTTTGTTGCTTGCAACCAAAGATTGAGACAAGGAGGTATATAAATTAGCAACTGAGACCTCTCTCAGGGTTTAGAGACAAAAATACCCTCTCCTTCACCTATGAAACCATGTGAACAGAGAGAGAGTATATCGGAAGGAGAGAGGAGTGAGGCAGAGGCTCAAAGAGAAGCTGGAAAAGGCATGGAGTCAGGATTCATCTATTCAACCCTCTCTTCCCTGTGGTTTTCTGAGATACCCAGTAGCTTTGCAACAAATTCCACTTTTTGGCCCAAGCTATCTGAAGTCAGAGCTCCATAGTTTGCAGCCAAATATAGAACTAACACATCTATTTCTTATCATAGAATATGGTGGGAAAATCGACTGGATTGACTCTGGATGTGCAATTCAAATGTGAATATATATGTACATGGACATATAGAGCCCCAAACAGGCTGTCTGAGAAATCTAGCAAAGCATGCATGTATGCATGCATGCTCAATCACTCAGTCTTGTCTGACTCTGCAACCCAATGGACCATAGCCCACAAGGTTCCTCTATCCATGGAATTTTCCAGGCAAGAATACTGGAGTGGGATGCCACTTATGGTTCCAGGGGATCTTCCCAACCCAGGGGTCCAACCCATATCTCCAATCCACATCCAATGGAGGAGATGCATTGACAGGCAGATTCTTTACTACTGAGCCATGAGGGAAACCCTAGGAAAGTATGAGGTCACATCAAAAGTTTGGAACTTAACTGCCAAGTTGATGCATTATATGAAATACCAGTGAAAAAAGGTGGAGGTGCTCAGTTGTAAAGCTGGAGAATAGTATACATAACTAAAGCTAGTCATGGGTAACTACAACCCTTGTTCTTGCCTAATATCCAGTTTCTTTCCACCCAGTCCACTAATCCTGAGTTAGTCACTAGTCTTACACAATGAAGTTCAAAATAGAGATAATATCAAGGCTATCTAAGAATTAGCATCTATTTGCAGAAGAGAAGCATGCATATCATTAAAAACAAATAAACTGCTTTTTCTAAAAAAGAATAGTGTGGACACCAGTGATATTAACTAGGGTAACATAATTGTTTGTATACACAATCTTCCACAAAGATCGTAAAGAGCTCTGGGGTAAAGATGCATGATTATTTATCCTAAAGACAGTGACCCCCAGAGACTGTAAGAATTTTTCTTCTTGGAGTCATTTGTTTATATCCCAGGGCTAGAGGATGTGGACAAGTGATTTCAGAATTTCCCTCACCAGGGATGGCTGCTTTACATCTACAGCAAAGATCTCTCTCCTCCCCTCTCCCACCTCCACCACCCTCACTATGGGTGCCCACAGCCATCTCCCCAAATCTTTGCAGTTCCAGACTTCACACTGTATCCCAGAGCACCCAAGACAGCCCCAGTCTACACCTAATACACAGGATTGTTATGAGTATACTTTATTCATTCTCCAAAATGTCTGTTTGGAAGATAAATACTGATGTGTCCCACAAGATCTCAAGAGTTATCCTTAAGGAAAGGCAAATATTACCCAACTTTTGGCTTTTTTGATATTTGGTGATTCATTCCCTTAATTTGCCAGCTCTGGTTACTCTGGTTGTATTGCCTTTGAAAGAGTCAAATCGCCCCTAGAGACTTTTCCCCTCTGCTATCCTAGAATTTGGTGCCTATGCTGGAGCACACATCACCTTTGGCTTTGGACCCTTTGTGTCCCCTGCATTTGTCTACACTATTTTTCTTCATATGCATCAGTGTCCCCTTGACATTCTTAGTATGGAATTAAACAAATGAGTGAAATAGCTCTTGGAGAAAGCCATTGATTACCCCCCAAATTTACCTGTTTAAAGATTCAGGTTGTTTCCAGGTTTACAAGGAATATGATTTGCCTACACTCACATTGTACAATGATGATACCACCCTTATGACAGAAAATAAAGAGAACTAAAGAGCCTCTTGATGAAGGTGAAAGAGGAGAGTGAAAAAGCTGGCTGAAAACTCAACATTCGAAAAACAAAGACCATGACATCTGATCCCATCACTTCATGGTAAATATATGGGAAACAATGAAAACAGTGCAGACTATTTGGGGGGGCTCTAAAATCACTGCAGATTATGATGGCAACCATGAAATTAAAAGATACTTACTCCTTGGAAGAAAAGCTATGACCAACCTAGACAGAATATTAAAAAGCAGAAACATTACTTTGGCAACAAAGGTCCATCTAGTCAAAGCTATGGTTTTTTTTAATGGCAGAGTAATACTCCATTGTGTATATATGCCACAGCTTGCTTATCCATTCATCTGTTGATGGACATCTAGGTTGTTTCCATGTCCTGGCTATTATAAACAGTGCTGCGATGAACATTGGGGTACATGTGTCTCTTTCAATTCTGGTTTCCTCGGTGTGTATGCCCAGCAGTGGGATTGCTGGGTCATAAGGCAGTTCTATTTGCAATTTTTTAAGGAATCTCCA
>SJYV01046246.1:0-13750 GCA_006410875.1 Neotragus pygmaeus | reverse complement strand
GGTGGCACGTGTTTCAACCCTGTGGGAAAGCCTCAAGGGGAAGCCCCAGACCCCTGTGTCACCTGGACGGGAAGACTGACACTGCAGCTACAGCTCAGGAGCAAGCCGACGTGCACGTCTTCACTTGAGAGGAGGCCTTACTCGCATGAGGAGCCTCCAGAGAAACCCCACGGTGCACGGCAGCAGTGGAGAAGAATACTCAGGCTCCATACGAGCACTTAGGAGCAGGCCCCGACTGCCTAGGAATCCCCAGATGCGCTGGCAACTCGCGTGAATCCTAGCCTTTCCGGAGGGCAGAGGGGCAGGTCCTTGGGGTCCCCGTCGTAACTCCATAGGAACCTGCCGCAACTCGAGAAAAACCAGGAGGATCTCCCCTCCAGGCAAGATGAGGCCCTTGTCTCTGCGGCATCTCGCGGGAAGTCACCCCATCCTTCGTGAACCTCTACGGATTCCTTCACATCCTTGCAGTAACTCAAGAATATCTGGACATTCATGTCTCCACTCGAGAGGAACACCGAGGTTCCCACCACAATTCAAGAAGAGCCCTGTGTCCCCCTGCTCCGTTCGAGACCAGGGTCCTTTCCCAGATTCGTCGGGGAAGGATTCCTGCCGGTCGCATCCCATCTCTAGAGGAGGCACACTCCACAGGAGTGTCCAGAGGAACTCTGGGGCTCGTGCCACGTTTTCTATGAGACGCCCAGATATCTCTGTCCACTCCATCAGAACCTGGTGGCCCTGCACTGCCTCGACTGTCACCCTGAGGATTGGCTTCCACCATGTTGGCACGTGTTTCAACCCTGTGGGAAAGCCTCGAGGGGAAGCCCCAGAACCCTGTGTCACCTTGACGGGAAACCTGACCCTGCAGCTACAGCTCGGGTGGAAAGCGAATGTGCACGTCTCCACTGGAGATGAGATCTGACTTCCCTGGGGAGCCTCCAGAGGAAGCCCACGGTCCATGTAAGCAGTGGAGGGAATCCCCAGGCTCCAGATGAGGATTTAGGAGATGGCCCGGCTGCCAAGGAATCCCCAGAGGCCCCCAGCAACTTGCGTGATGCCTNGATCTGACTTCCCTGGGGAGCCTCCAGAGGAAGCCCACGGTCCATGTAAGCAGTGGAGGGAATCCCCAGGCTCCAGATGAGGATTTAGGAGATGGCCCGGCTGCCAAGGAATCCCCAGAGGCCCCCAGCAACTTGCGTGATGCCTGGCCTTTCTGGAGGGCACAGGGGAGGGTCCCTGGTGTCCCCGTCATAACTCGAGAGGATCCTGGCACAACTCGAGACAAACCAGGAGGATCTCCCTTCCTGGTGCACGTCACCACTTGAGAGGAGGCCTTACTTGCCTGAGGAGCCTCCAGAAGAACCCCACGTTGCGCATCAGCAGTGGAGAGGAATACTCAGGCTCCATACGAGGACTTAGGAGCAGGCCCCGACTGCCAAGGAATCCCCAAATGGCTCTGGCAACTCGCGTGAAGCCTGGCCTTTCCAGAGGGCACAGGGGTGGGTCCCTGGGGTCCCCGTCGTAACTCGAGAGGAACCTGCCGCAACTCGAGGAAAACCAGGAGGATCTCCTCTCCAGGCAAGATGAGGCCCTTGTCCTCTGCGGCATCTCGCGGGAAGTCACCCCATCCCTCATGAAACTTGACGGGTTCCTTCACACCCTTGCAGTGGCTCAAGAGTATTCCGACATGCAGGTCTGCACACGAGAGGAACACCAAGGATCCCACCACAACTCAAGAGGACCCCCATGTCACTCTGCTCAGCTTGAGATCAGGCTTCCTTTCCCGGCTTGGGAAGGATTCCTGATGGCCCCGACGCATGTCAAGAGGAGGCACTTGCCTCAGGACTGTCCAGAGGCACTCCGGGGGTCACACCATGTGTTCCACAGTACCCCCAGATATTTCTGTCTACTCCAGAGGAACTTGGTGGCGCTGCGCCACCTTGACTGTCACGCCGAGGATTGGCTCCCACCACGGGGGTGCGTGTTTCAAACCTGTGGGAAAGCCTCGAGGGGAAATCCCAGACACCTTTGTCACCTCAACCGGAAGCCATACCCTGCGGATAAAACTCGGGAGGAAAGCGGACATGCCGTCTCCACTCGATACGAGACCTGACTCCCATGGGGAGCCTCCAGAGGAACACCACGGTCCACTTCAGCAGTGGAGAGGAATCCTCAGGCTCCAAACAAGGACTTAGGAGCTGGCCCGGACTGCCAAGGAATCCCCAGATGCCCCTGGCAACTCACGTGAAGCCTGGCATTTCTGGAGGGCACAGGGACAGGTCCTTTGGGTCCCCGTCGTAACTCGAGTGGAACCTGCTGCAACTCGAGGAAAACCAGGAGGAACTCCCTCCATGAGAGATGAGGCCCTTGTCCTCTGTGACATCTTGAAGGAAGTCAACCCATTCCTTATGAGCCTCGAAGGGTTCCTTCACACCCTTGCAGCAACTCAAGAATATCCCGACATACACGTCTCTACTCGAGAGGAACACCGAGGTTCCCACAACAACTCAAGAGTAGCCCCGTGTCCCGCTACTCCGTTTGAGACCAATGTTCCTTTCCCTAGTTCGTCGGAGAAGGATTCCCGCCAGTCCCATCGCATCTCAAGAGGAGGCACTCTCCACAGGTGTGTCGAGAGGATCGCTGGGGGTCGTGCCACCTGTTCCATGAGACGCCTAGATATCTCTGTCTACACCTTCGGAACCTGGTTGCCCTGCGCCGCCTCGACTGTCACACTGAGGATTGGCTGCCACCACGTTGGCACGTGTTTCAACCCTGTGGGAGAGCATCAAGGGGAGGCCCCAGGTCCCTGTGTCACCTGGAGGTGAAGACTGACCTTATAGTTTCAGCTCGGGTGGAAAGCGGACGTGCACGTCTCCACTGTAGACGAGACCTGACTCCCATGGGGATATTCCAGAGAAAGGCCATGGTCCAAGTAGGCAGTGGAGGGAATCCTCAGGCTACAGACGAGGACTTAGGAGCAGGCCCCGACTGCCAAGGAATCCCCAGAGGCCCCTGGCAACTTGCGTGGAGCCTGGCCTTTCCGGAGGCCTCAGGAGCGCATCCCTGGGGTCCACATCGTAACTCGAGAGAAACCTGCCACAACTCGGGAAAAACCAGGAGGATCTCCCCTCCCGGCGAGATGAGGCCATTGTCCTCTGCAGCACCTCACAGAAAGTCACCCCAACCCTCATGAAGCTCAACGGGATCGTTCACACCTTTGCAGTGACTCAACAATATCCCAACATTCACATCTCCACTCGAGAGGAACACCAAGGTTCCCACCACAACTCAAGAGGAGCCCGTGTCCCCTACTCTGTTCGAGACCAGGGTTCCTTTCCCTGATTCGTCGGGGAATGATTCCCGCCGGTCCCATCGGATCTCAAGAGGAGGTCCTCTCCACAGGAGTGTTCAGAGCAACTCAGGGGGTCGTGCCACGTCTTAGACAAAACACCCAGATGTCTCTGTCCACTCCATCAGAAGCTGGAAGCCCTGCGCCGCCTCGACTGTCACCCTAAGGATTGGCTCCCACCATGTTGGCACGTGTTTCAACCCTGTGGGAAAGCCTCGAGGAGAAGCCCCAGACCCCTGTGTCACCTTGACGGGAAGACTGACCTTGCAGGTAATGCTCGGGTGGAAAGCGGACATGCACTTCTCCACTGTAGATGAGACCTGACTCCCATGGGGAGCCTCCAGAGAAAGGCCACGGTCCAAGTAAGCAGTGGAGGGAATCCTCAGGCTACAGACGAGGATTTAGGAGCAGGCCCCGACTGCCAAGGAATCCCCAGGGGCCCTTGTCAACTCGCGTGGAGCCTGGCCTTTCCAGAGGGCAGAGGGGCAGGTCCCTGGGGTCCCCATCGTAACTCGAGAGCAACCTGCCACAACTCGAGAAAATCCAGGAGGATCTCCGCTCCAGTCAAAATAAGGCCGATGTCCTCTGTGACATCTCAAGGGAAGTCACCCCATCCCTCGTGAACCTCGACGGGTTCCTTCACACCATTGCAGTGACTCAAGAATATCCCAACATTCACATCTCCACTCGAGAAGAACACTGTGACTCCCACCACAACTCAAGAGGAGGCCCGTGTCCCCCTGCTCCGTTCAAGAGCAAGATTTCTTTCACTGATTTGTCAGGGAAGGATTACCGCCAGTCCCGTCGCATATCAAGAGGAGGCGCTCTCCACAGGAGTGTCCAGAGGAACTCCGGGGGTCTTGCCACCTGTTCCACCAGATCCCCAGATGCTTCTGTCCACTCCATCTGAACTTGGTGGCCCTGAGCCGCCTCGACAGTCACCACGAAGATTGGCTCACAGCATGGTGGCACGTGTTTCAACCCTGTGGGAAAGGCTCAAGGGGAAGACCAAGACCCTTGTGTCTCCTTGATGGGAATCCTGACCATGCAGCTACAGCTCGGGAGGAAACGGAGGTGCATGTCTCCACTCAAGACGAAACCTGACTCCCCTGGCGAGCCTCCAGAGGAACCCCACGGTCCACGTCTGCAGTGAGAGTATTCCTCAGGTGCCAGATGAGGACTTAGGAGCCGGAACTGACTGCCAAGGAATCCCCAGAGGCCACTGGCAACTCGTGTGGAGCCTCTCCTTTCCGGAGGCCTCAGGGGCTGGTCCCTGGGGTCCATGTCGTAACTCGAGAGGAACCTAAAGCAATTCGAGAAACACCAGGAGGATCTCCCCTCCATGCGAGATGAGGCCCTTGTCCTCTGCAGCACATTACAGAAAGTCACCCCATCCCTCATGAACTTTGACGGATTACTTCACACCCTTGCAGCCACTCAAGAATAATCCGACATACACGTCTCCACTCGAGAGGAACACTGAGGGTCCCCCCAGAACTCAAGGGGAACTCCGTGTCCCGTTGCTCCACTCAAGATCAGGCTTCCTTTCCCTGCTCATTAAGGATGGGTTCCTGACCGTTCCATCGCATCTCAAGAGGAGGTGTTCTCCACAGGAGTGTTCAGAGTAACTCCGGGTGTCACGCCACCTCTTAGACAAGACCCCCAGATGTCTCTGTCCACTCCATCGGAAGCCTGTGGCCCTGCACCGCCTCGACTGTCACCCCGNGGCAGCCCTCCCTTAGAATGTGCCCTGGGGCAGGTTCTAAGCCATATTTACCTAAGTTTGAGAAGAACACCAGGGACGGCCTGGAAGCAGGAGTTGAAGGCATGAGGTGCGTGCCCTTTGTAGCAACCAGTGTCCCAGGGCCAGCCAGGTCAGTGGCCTTAGCATCATCTCCAGTCAAGGATGTTAGTGTCCCCCAAAACACAGTAGGACAGAAAATTCAATAGCTAAAGGGTGTTTCTGAGTAAAGGAGCTTCTATTGCCTTGACTCAGGGGCCCCAGCTCCAGCCCCACTCCACCTGGGCTGTAGCTTCTCAGTCTTTGTCTAAGCATCCCTGGTCCTCTCACTGCCTGAGCTCTAAACCTCTGGGGAAATTTTGATTGGTGGGCTACTCATCACCCATTCATGCATTCATTTTTTCATTCATTCATTCACTAGCTTGTCCACTCATCAAACATTCCTCATGCTGGGCCCAGTGCTGGATGCCCTGGCCCACAGGGGGCAAAGGGGACACAGGCCCTGCCTTCATCAGGCCAGGAAAGGGAGGCAGCCTTGATTCAGCACTCCTCACCTGGACCAGCAACCCAAACTCCCTCACACATAGTCAGCTCCCTTCCCCGGGTTCCCCTCCCCTCACTTGCTAACCAAGCCACCTGAATGGAAGACCCAGCTCCCATGGCGCCTCCATCAGCCACCCCAGCCACCTGCCACACCATGAGAACTGCTCCTCCCTTGCTTTGTACCCTCCTGGTTTCCAGCTCACAGTCTGGGACAGTCGTTATGCATATTATCCCAACAGGACTCTGAGCCTGGAGGTGGAGCTCCTGATTAGTGCTGGCCTGATGCAGCATAAGTTTGGGAAAGTGACATAATGAGTGAATGATTATATTCCAATCAGTTACTGTCCACTGGCCCAGGTGGAAAAAAACTCTGAGCCTATGGATTGAAACACAGAAGACCAAGATGAAAACCGTCCCTTATCCTGCTGGCCCTGGATTAGGGATAAGAAATTGAGAGGAAGCAGGCAGTCAGAACATGAGCATGGAAGCTGATGCAACTCTTCTGTAGACAATTCTGATGGCAAAAATCAAAGTTAAACATGTCAGTTCAACATCAATGCAGAGCTACATCCATAGGAGACACTGTGCTTCATTTAGGAAATAAAAAGATGCGACATAAACCCTGCCTCTAACAAATCAAATACCACAGTTGTTAAAAGTGGGCGAAGATTTCTTATGTTGGATAGTGAGCTACAGAGAAGTAAGGAGGGGCTGGAGGAAACCACATGTTTCCGGACTAGAGCTGGAAACATCAGTATGAACTCATTTCAGCCTTCATATGACACAGCAAAAGGGCCTGAAGAAATTCATTTTCCTGTGGTGGAATTCCTTACTCATTCACCACTCAATCACTGGATGTGGTATATGATTATTTTATTACATGGTCATGAAGCTCAGTACTTGTAGGGGCAATAAGAAATGTATTTGAGTTGCACTTGTAGTTGCCTTAAATTCAGATTAACTTCGTATACTTTTAAAGAATTACCGATCATATCAAAATTGAAACAGAAGGAAGTATCTTACTGGAAAGAAGGAAAAAAAGGGGGAAAAAAAACTAAAAGTCTGGCAGAAACTTCAAAATATCAAAAAGTATACCACAATGGTGGAGAAGGCAATGGCACCCCACTCCAGTACTCTTGCCTGGAAAACCCCATGGGTGGAGAAACCTGGTGGGCTGCCGTCTATGGGGTCGCACAGAGTTGGACAGGACTGAAGCGACTTAGCAGCAGCAGCAGCATACCACAATGGAAACTAAAAACTGTAGTGATAAAAATCATGGAAGAACCATGATAGCCAAGAAAATATGGGTAATAAAAATGACAACACAGATGAAAGGTATTATGAGAGTCAGAACATTTCTTAACAGGAAGCAAAAAAAAAAACAAAACAACAAAAACCAGAAGGGGTAAAAAAAGCAGAAGGAAGATGATGGTAACAGAAAGGAAAACCACAACCCTCCAGTCAGCAGGACACAGCAGGTGGCCCCACCCACTGATCATATACTTCATTGATCAGTGTGATGCTTCACTAAATCTGTTAGAATGAACAATAATTCCCTCAACTCTGTTTAATGAAAAATCCATTTTTTCAAAATTGTAATCCCATTTACAAAGAATCAAGGTACAATGGACAAAAAAGATGCTTGAAATATTTTGAAAGTTATTTTTTAACAGGAAATCTGTTACATGATATTGGCTAGCCTATTCCAAGACTAAACATTGCCTGTATTGTTTTGCATTACAGTTTTCAACAAAACAGATATCACTTACATCAGAGTTTCGTTTTAGTTAGAACCATCAAAACTCATGGACTGCACACAGCATATAAGCATGCTTATTTGAATACTGTGTCTGACTCTGCAACTCCATGAACTACAGCTAGCCAGGTTCCTCTGTCCATGGAATTTTCCAGGCAAGAGTACTGGAGTGGGTTGCCATTTCTTCCTCTAGGAGATCTTCTCCACCCAGGGATCAAACCCTCCTCTCCTGTTGTCTCCTGGATTGGCGGGCAGATTATCACTGAGTCACCTGGGAAGTCCATGTTTGGCCAAACAAGAATCACATTAACAGAGTAGGCTCCTTCTGCAAGGAAGGCAGAAACACACTTGATTCAATTAGTTTAGATGAGTAAAGCAAACATGGAAAGCATTTTCCATTTCTTCCTGATTTGACATGAAATACAGATCATGGAATACATGACACAAAGCTCCTAACAAGCCACTGTGAGGCCACTACTGATTAGAGGTGGATCGTTGGCTCCAGACACAGGATGCTGCTGCTGCTGCTGCTGCTAAGTCACTCAGTCGTGTCCGACTCTGTGCGACCCCATAGACAGCAGCCCACCAGGCTCCCCAGTCCCTGGGATTCTCCAAGCAAGAACACTGGAGTGGGTTGCCATTTCTTTCTCTAATGCATGAAAGTGAATGAAAGTGAAGTCGTTCAGTCGTGTCCGACTCCTAGAGACCCCATGGCAGCCTATCAGGCTCCTCCATCCATGGGATTTTCAAGGCAAGAGTACCAGACACAGGATAGGTTTGGCCAAATCTGAGGGCAATCCTAAAAGAATAGTAACATTACCAAAGGAACGCAAGGCTAACAACCTTTTTCAAACTACTACTAAGAGCAAAATTTGATTAACTCCGCTCAAAAGTGAATCATCTTTCTGTTTACCCTGTACAAACAGTATTACCAAATCATTCCCATATGAAGGAGTAATTAAGGTCTGCATTTTAAAAATTGGAAAAAAAATGAGGCGTGTTAGGCAGTTAACTAGAGAAAAGCTTTGTGCTTTGCTTTAAGTTTGTGATATTAATTAGCTGTGTATAACTGACTTTTCTTATTCTAATCAACATTCACCTTCATATCTAATTTCACATTCTTGTTAAAAAGGGAGCTCCAAACTGCACTAACTGGAGACCCCACCCATCCTGGGCCCTGCGGGAAGCAGGACACCTGGAGCCCGATCCGGAGCGCGCAGGGTCTAAACGGCCAGGGCGTCTGTCAGCGTGGCCCCGCGGAGGGGCAGCTCCAGAGGGCCTGTCTCTTATACACATCTCGTCTCCACTCAAGATGAGACCTGACTCCCCTGGCGAGCCTCCAGACAAACCCCAAGATCCATGTCTGCAGTGAGAGGAATCCTCAGGCGCCAGACGAGGACTTAGGAGCCGGAACTGACTGCCAAGGAATCCCAAGAGGCCCCTGGCAATTCGTGTGGAGGCTGGCCTTTCCGAAGGCCTCAGGGGCTGGTCCCTGGGGTCCACGTCGTATCTCGAGAGGAACCTGCCCCAACTCAAGAAACACCAGGAGGATCTTCCCACCAGGCGAGATGAGGCCCTTGTCCTCTGCGGCACCTCATGGGAAGTCACCCCATCCCTCATGAACCTCGACGGGTTACTTCACACCCTTGCAGCCACTCAAGACTAGCCCGACATACACGTCTCCACTTGAGAGGAACACCAAGGGTCCCCCCACAACTCAAGAGGAACCCCGTGTCCCACGGCCCTGCTTGAGATCAGGCTTCCTTTCCCTGCTTCGTTGGGGATGGATTCCCAACAGTCCCATCGCATCTCAAGAGGAGGTGCTCTCCACAGGAGTATTCAGAGGAACTCCAGGGGTCACACGAGCTCTTAGACAAGACCCCCAGATGTCTCTGTCCACTCCATCAGAACCTGGTGTCCCTGTACCGCCTGGACTGTCACCCGGAGGAATGGCTCCCCCCACGGTGTCACGTGTTTCAACCCTGTGGGAAAGCCTCAAGGGGAAGCCCCAGACCCCTGTGTCACCTCGATGAGAAGCCTGACCCTACGGCTACTTCTCCAGAGGAAGCACACGTGCACGTCTCTACTCGAGAAGAGACCTTACTCGCCTGAGGAGCCTCCAGAGGAAGCCCACGGTCCATGTCAAGAGTGGAGAAGAATCCTCAGGCTCCAGACGAGGACTTAGGAGCAGGCCACGACTGCCATGGAATTCCCAGAGGCCCCTGGCAACTCACGTGGAGCCTTTCCTTTCCAGAGGGCACAGGGTCGGGTCCCTGGGGTCCCCATTCTAAATCCTGAGGAACCTGCCGCAACTTGAGACAAAGCAGGAGGATCTCCCCTCCAGGAGAGATGAAGCCCTTGTCTTTTGCGGCATCTTGTGGCAAGTCCCCCCATCCTTCGTGAACCTCGACGAGTTCCTTCACACCCTTAGAGTGACTCAAGAATATCCTGACATTCACGTCTCCACTCGAGAAGAACACCGAGGTTCCCACTCCAACTCAAGAGGAGCCTCGTGTCCCACTACTCCGTTCAAGACCTGGGTTCCTTTCCCTGATTCATCAGAGAAGGATTCCCACCAGTCCCTTCGCATCTCAAGAGGAGGCACTCTCCACAGGAGTGTCGAGAGGAACGCCGGGCTTCCTGCAACCTGTGCCACGAGATGCCCAGATATCTCTGTCTACACCATCGGAACCTGGTGGCCCTGTGCCGCCTCGACTGTCACCCTGAGGATTGGCTCCCACCACCTTGGCACGTGTTTCAACCCTGTGGGAAAGCCTCGAGGGGAAGCCCCAGAACTCTGTGTCACCTCGACGGGAAGACTGACCTTGCAGCTACAGCTCAGGTGGAAAGCGGACATGCACATCTCCACTGTAGACGAGACCTGACTCCCATGGGGAGCCTCCAGAGAAAGGCCACGGTCCATGTAAGCAGTGGAGGGAATCCTCAGGCTCCAGACGAGGACTCAGCAGCAGGCCCCGAATGCCAAGGAATCCCCAGAGGCCGCTGGCAACTCGCGTGGAGCCTGGCCTTTCCGGAGGGCACAGGTGCGGGTCCCTGTGGTCCCCGACCTAACTCGAGAGCAAACTGCCACAACTCGAGAAAAACCAGGAGGATCTCCCCTCCAGTCAAGATGAGGCCCAAGTCCTCTGCGGCATCTCACAGGAAGTCACCCCATCTCACGTGAATTTCGATGGGTTCCTTCACACTATTGCAGTGACTCAAGGATATCCCAACATTCACGTCTCCACTCAAGAGGAACACCGAGGTTCCCACCACATCTCAAGAGGAGCCCCGTGTACCCCTGCTCCGGTCGCGAGCAAGGTTCCTTTCACTGATTTGTCGGGGAAGGATTACCACCAGTCCCGTCGCATATCACGAGGAGGCGCTCTCCACAGGAGTGTCCAGAGGAACACTTGGAGTCACGCCACCTCTTCCTCGAGACCCCCAGATGTCTATGTCCACTCTTTCTGAACCTGGTGGCCCTGAGCCGCCTCGACAGTCACCCCAAAGATTGGCTCACACCACAGTAACACGTGTTTCAACCCTGTGGGAAAGACTCGAGGGGAATCCCCAGACCCCTGTGTCACCTTGTCGGAAAGCCTAACCCTGCAACTACAGGTCGGGAGCAAAGTGGAGGTGCACGTCTCCACCCAAGACGAAACCTCACTCCCCTGGGGAGCCTCCAGAGGAACTCCACGGTCCACGTCTGCAGTGGAGAGGAATCCTCAGGTTCCAGATGAGGACTTAGGAGCCGGAACGGACTGCCAAGGAATCCCCAGAGGCCCGTGGCAACTCTCGTGGAGCCTGGCCTTTCCGGAGGCCCCAGGAACGGGTCCCTGGGGTCCAAGTTGTAACTCGAGACGAACCTACCGACACTCAAGAAACACCAGGAGGATCTCCCCTCCAGGCGGGATAAGACCCTTGTCCTCTGTGGCACCTCACGGGAAGTCACCCCATCCCTCATGAACCTGGACGTGGTACTTCACACCCTTGCAGTGACTCAAGAATAGCCCGACATACACGTCTCCACTCGAGAGGAACACTGAGGGTCCCCCCACAACTCAAGAGGAACCCCGTTTCCACTGCTCTGTTCGAGGTCAGGCTTCCTTTCCCTGCTTCATCGGGGATGGATTCCGCTGGTCCCATCATATCTCAAGAGGAGGTGCTCTCCACAGGAGTGTTCATGGCAACTCAGGGGGTTGTGCCACCTCTTAGCAAAACACCCAGATGTCTCTGTCCACTCCATCGGAAGCTGGAGGCCCTGCGCCGCCTCGACTGTTGCCCTGAGGATTGGCTCCCACCTTATTGGCACGTGTTTCATCCCTGTGGGAAAGCCTCGAGGGGAAGCCCCAGAACCCTGTGTCACCTCGACAGGAAGACTGACCTTGCAGCTACAGCTCGGGTGGAAAGCGGACATGCACATCTCCACTGTAGACGAGACCTGAATCCCATGGGGAGCCTCCAGAGAAAGGTCACGGTCCAAGTAAGCAGTGGAGGGAATCCTCAGGCTACAGACGAGGACTTAGGAGCAGGCCCCGACTGCCAAGGAATCCCCAGGGGCCCTTGGCAACTCGCGTGGAGCCTGGCCTTTCTGGAGGGCAGAGGGGGTGGTCCCTGGGGTCCCCATCGTAACTCGAGAGCAACCTGCCACAACTCGAGAAAAACCAGGAGGATCTCCCCTCCAGTCGAGATAAGGCCGATGTCCTCTGTGGCATCTCACGGGAAGTCACCCCATCCCTCGTGAACCTCGATGGGTACCTTCACACCATTGCAGTGACTCAAGACTATCCCAACATTCATGTCTCCACTCGAAGGGAATGCTGTGGTTCCCACCACAACTCAAGAGGAGGCCCGTGTCCCCCTGCTCCATTCAAGAGCAAGATTCCTTTCACTGATTTGTCAGGGAAGGATTACTGCCAGTCCCGTTGCATATCAAGAGGAGGCACTCTCCACAGGAGTGTGCAGAACTCCGGTGGTCGCACCACCTGTTCCATGAGAACCCTAGATGTCTCTGTCCAATCCATTTGAATCTGGTGCCCCTGAGCCGCCTCGACAGTCATCCCGAAGATTGGCTCACAGCACGGTGGCACGTGTTTCAATCCCTGTGAGAAAGGCTCGAGGGGAATTCCCAGACCCCAGTGTCACCTCGTCGGGAAGCCTGAACCTGCAGCTACAGCTCAGGAGGAAAGCGGAGGTGCATGTCTCCACTCAAGATGAAACCTGACTCCCCTGGCGAGCCTCCAGAGGAACCCCACGGTCCACGTCTGCAGTGAGAGTATTCGTCAGGTGCCAGGCAAGGACTTAGAAGCGGGAACTGACTGCCAAGGAATCCCCAGAGGCCACTGGCAACTCGTGTGGAGCCTCTCCTTTCTGGAGGCCTCAGGGGCTGGTCCCTGGGGTCCATGTCGTAACTCGAGAGGAACCTAAAGCAATTCGAGAAACACCAGGAGGATCTCCCCTCCATGCGAGATGAGGCCCTTGTCCTCTGCGGCACCTTACAGAAAGTCACCCTATCCCTCATGAACTTTGACGGGTTACTTCACACCCTTGCAGCCACTCAAGAATAGCCTGACATACACGTCTCCACTCGAGAGGAACACTGAGGGTCCCCCCACAACTCAAGAGGAACCCTGTGTCCCACTGTTCCACTCGAGATCAGGCTTCCTTTCCCCGCTTCGTCGGGGATGGGTTCCCGACCGTTCCATCGCATCTCAAGAGGAGGTGTTCTCCACAGGAGTGTTCAGAGGAACTCTGGGTGTTGCGCCATCTCTTAGACAAGACCCCCAGATGTCTCTGTCCACTCCATCGGAACCCTGTGGCCCTTCATCACCTCGACTGTCACCCTGAGAATTGGCTCCCCCTCACGATGTCATGTGTTTAAACACTGTGTGAAAGCCTCGAGAGGAAGCCCCAGGTCCCTGTCACCTCGACGGGAAGCCTGAACCTGCGGCTACAGCTCTGGAGGATGCTGACGTGCATGTCTCTACTCGAGAAGAGACCTTACTCGCCTGAGGAGCCCCCAGAGGAACCCCACGGTCCACGTCAGCAGTGGAGAAGAATCCTCAGGCTCCAGACGAGGACTTAGGAGCAGGCCCCAAGTGTCATGGAATCTCCAGAGGCTCCTGGCAACTCCCGTGGAGCCTGTCCTTTCCAGAGGGCACAGGATTGGGTCCCTGGGGTCCCCGGCATATGTGGAGAGGAACCTGCCTCAATTCGAGACAAAGCAGGAGGATCTCCCCTCCAGGCGAGATGAAGCCCTTGTCCTCTGAGGCATCTCGTGGGAAGTCCCCGCATCCTTCGTGAACCTCGACGGGTTCCTTCACACCCTTACAGTGACTCAAGAATATCCCGACATTCACGTCTC
>SJYV01046242.1:0-18931 GCA_006410875.1 Neotragus pygmaeus | reverse complement strand
AACAAACAAAACAAGGACCTACCTCTAGCCCAGGGAACTATAATAAATATCTTGTAATAACCCGTAATGAAAAGGAATCTCAAAAACATTAGACACACTTATATATGTGTGTGCAACTGAACTACTTTGCTGTACAACTGAGATGAACACAACAGTATAAATCAACTATATTTCAATAAAATAATAAAAGTTGGCCTTTCCTAGTGCAGATGGGCACCTCCCAATCCACGGAGGGCCCGAATGGAACAAAAAGTGGAGGAGGGACCATTCATTCTCTCCTCTTGACCTGGGACGCCCAGATTCTCTGTCCGTGGACATCAGAGCTCTTGACTCAGGCTGGGACTCACGCCTCTGGGACTGACTGGTCTCAGGCCTTTAGGCCGGGACTGAATGACGGGCCCAACTCTGCTGGTTCTGAAGCTCACAGATGGCAGATCACGGGACTCCTTGACTCCGTAACCAGCTGAGCCCATCCCTGTAAGAGTTTCCCTCTCTATAACCCTATCGATTTCTCTAGAGAACCTTGACTAACCCCTGGGCGCTCCTCGCCCAGCTGCCGGCCATCTCCTCTTGGAGGAAGCGTCTAAGGCCCTCAATTGACCCGTGATGTTGGCACAATGTGCAGGGAAGCCCTGCCCTCCAGGGAGAGCCTCCAGGGCCAGCAGCCTCCCGGAGCCAAAGGCAGATTTGTGTGAAGGGCGGGCAGCGATGTCTCAGGTCCTCGGTGTCCCTCATTGCTCTAAGCAGCCCTCACATCACTCTCCACGCTCATGTGTGCTGTACAGCTGTGCTGAAGCCCCCAGGGGCTCAGCAGTGTGAACGCGAGTGTGCCTGCTAAGCTGCCTCACTTGTGTCCAGCTCTGCAACCCCATGGACTCTAGCCCACCAGGCTCCTCTGGGATTCTCCAGGCAAGAATACTGGAGTGAGTTGCTATGCCCTCCTCCAGGGGATCTTCCCCAGGATCGAACCCACATCTGCTTCCTCTCCTGCATTGATAGGGGGGCTCTTTGCCACTAGCACCACCTGGGAAGCCCAAGGAATGTGAACTAAAGTGAAAATTGCTCAGTTGTGTCCAACTCTTTGCGACCCCATGGACTATACAGTCCATAGAATTCTCCAGGCCAGAATACTGGAGTGAGTAGCCTTTCCCTTGTCCAGGGGGTCTTCCCAACCCAGGGATCGAACCCAGGTCTCCCTTATTGCAGGTGGATTCTTTACCAGCTGAGACCCAAGGGAAGCCCAAGAATACTGGAGTGGGTAACCTATCCCTTCTCCAGGGGATCTTCCGGACCCAGGGATCAAACCAGGGTCTCCTGCACTGAAGGTGGATTCTCGACCAACTGAGCTATCAGGGAAGCCCTGCTGCTGCTGCTGCTAAGTCGCTTCAGTCGTGTCCGACTCTAGTAAAAGCTAAAATCAGTTGAAACGTCTGTGCACCTTAGTGGAGAATCAGGAGAGAAACCCCAGCCTGAGGGTCGTGTGGAGGACACCTGCTCCGCCCCCTGGGCCCTTGGTGGCCACAAGAGCTGCTCTCAGCACGTCCCCGAGGTGGGCGGTGGGGCGTGGCCTTGGTGCTTTCCCAGGACAATACGGGGGACCCGGCTGCGGGTGTCCCTGGGGTCTGCCTCCTTTAGCCTCTGAGACCCATCCAGGTATCCACCTTTCTTTCCTTTTTATGGCTGAAGAGCGGTCGGCTGCAGGAAAGCACTGACTGTGGGTCAGTTTTATTGTGGATGGACATCTGGGCAGCTTCCAATGTGAAGTCATCACAAAAGTGCTGCTGGGACATCCCTCGTGGCCCAGTGGTTAAGAATCTGCCTTCCACGGCACGGGACTTAGATTCAATTTCCGGTGAGGGAACTGAGATCCTGAAGGCTGCGGAGCAACTAAGGCCATGTGCCGCTCCTGTGTGTGCTGGAGCCTCGGCTCTGCAATTAGCGAAGACCCCCGAGCCCTGCAAGGAGACCCGTTGCAGTCAGAAGTAAGTAAAAATTTTAAAAGAAAATAAAAAATAAAATAAAATAAGGGTGCTGCTGTGAACATTCTTGTCTTACAGTGAATACGTGTATTTATGTCTACACACACACACACACACACACACCCCTGCTTACATACATGTGCACACATCAGGCATGCATACCCAGAAGTGAATTCAGCTTCAGCAGATAATCTCAGTCCTTCAAAATGCCTCCAACAGGCTACACTCTACCAGCACCAGGCCTGAGTTCCAGCGGCTCCAGAGCTTTGCCAGTATTTGCATTTCCACTCAATGTCTAAAACAAGCAAAGCTCATCTAGAGTGAGAAGTCTGACTGCATTTGCCTCTGAGGGGTAGTGACTGAAGCAGGGGCCAGGGGTATTCAGGGGCTGTAATACTCTGTCTCGTGATCGGGAATCAGGTACTGGTTACACGGGTGTGTTTTCACTGTGTTAAGCTGTATTTTCACAATCTGTGCACTTTTCTGTATGCAGCGATCAATGTCAATTAAAAGTTCATTGTTGCTGTTCAGACATTCAGTTGCATCCGACCCTTTCCGAACCCATGGACTGCAGCCCTCCAGACTTCCCTGTTCTTCACCATCTCCTCTAACTTATGTCCATTGAGTCAGTGATGCCATCCAACCATCTCATCCTCTGTTGTCCCCTTCTCCTCCTGCCCTCAATCTTTCCCAGCATCAGGGTCTTTTCTAATGAGTTGGCTCTTCACATGAGGTGGCCAAAATATTGGAGCTTCAGCTTCAGTATCAGTCCTTCCAGAGAATATTCAGGATTAATTTCCTTTGGAACAGATTGGTTTGATCTCCTTGCAGTGCAAGGGATTCTCAAGAGATTCTTCAACACCACAGTTCAAAAGCATCAATTCTTTCGTGCTCAATCTTCTTTATGGTTCAATTCTCACATCCATATGTGATTAGTGGAAAAATCATAGCTTTGACTATATAAAGCATTGTTGGCAAAGTAATGTCTCTGCTTTTTAATATGCTGTCCAGGTTGATCATAGCTTTTCTTCCAAGGAGCAAGCATCTTTTAATTTCATGGCTGCAGTCACCATCTGCAGTGATTTTGGAGCCCAAGAAAATAGTCTCTCATTGTTTCCACTGTTTCCCCATCTATTCGCCATGAAATGATGGGACCAGATGCCGTGATCTTCATTTCTGAATGTTGAGTTTTAAGCCAGTTTTTTCACTCTCCTCTTTCACCTTCATCAAGAGGCTCTTTAGTTCCTCTTTGCTTTCATTTGTGATATCATTTGTGTATCTGAGGTTATTGATATTTCTCCTGGCAATCTTGATTCCAGCTTGGGCTTCATCCAGCCCAGCATTTCACATGATGTACTCTGCATGTAAGTTAAATACACAGAGTGAGAATATACAGCCTTGATGTACTCCTTTCCCAATTTGGAACCAGTCCGTTGTTCCTGGTCCAGTTGTAACTGTTGCTTCTTGACTTGCATACAGGTTTTGTCAGGAGGCAGGTAAGGTGGTCTGATATTCCCATCTCTTGAAGAATTTTCCACAGTTGGTTGTGATCCACACAGTGAAGGCTTTAGAGTATTCAATGAAGCAGAGGTACATGTTTTTCTGGAATTCTCTAGCTTTTTCTATGATCTGACAGATGTTGGCAATTTGATCCCTGGTTCCTCTGCCTTTTCTAAATCCACCTTGAACATCTGGAAGTTCTTGATTCATGTACTGTTGAAGCCTGGGTTGGAGAATTTTGAGCATTACTTTACTAGCGTGTGAGATGAGTGCAATTGTGCGGTAATTTGAGCATTCTTTGGCATTGCCCTTCTTTGGGATTGGAATGAAAACTGAGCTTTCCCAGTCTTGTGGCCACTGTTGAGTTCTTCCGATTTGCTGGCATTTTGAGTGCAGCACTTTAACAGCACCATCTTTTAGCATTTGAAATAGCTCAGCTGGAATTCCATCACCACCACTAGCTTTGTTCATAGTGATAGTTCCTAAGGCCCACCTGACTTCACACTCCAGGATGTCTGGCCCTAGGTGAGTGATCACAGCATCATGGTTATCTGGCCCATTAAGATGTTTTTGTTTAGTTCTGTGTATTCTCGCCACCTCTTCTTAACACCTTCTGCTTCTGTTAGATCCATTGTTTCCTTTATTGTGCCCATCTTTGCATGAAATGTTGCCTTGGAATTTCTGATTTTCTTGAAGAGATCTCTAGACTTTACAATTCTGTTTTCCTCTATTTCTTTGCATTGCTCACTGAGGAAGGCTTTCTTATCTCTCCTTGCTATTCTTTGGAACTCTGCATTCGTATAGGATATCTTCCCTTTTCTCTTTTGCCTGTTGCTTCTCTTATTTCGCAGCTATTCGTAAGACCTCCTCAACCATTTGGCTTTTTGCGTTTCTTTTTTGCAGGGATGGTTTTGATCACCATCTCCCCTACAGTGTTATGAACCTCTGTCCATAGTTCTTCAGGCACTCTGTCTATCCGATCTGATCCCTTGAATCTATCTGTCACTTCCACCATGAAATTGTTGGCGACTTGATTTCAGTTACACCTGAACAGGTTAATGGTTTTCCCTACTTTCTTCAGTTTAAGTCTGAATTTTGCAATCAGGATTTTGCAATCTGCCAGCTTGATTACATACATAATAATAAAAAGTTTATGGAAAAAAGTTAACTTAAAAATTATCTGGGGCACAGGGGTCATTGCTGTCCCCTTTTAGAGACGAAGATGCTGAAGATCAAGGTCATGACCTGGTGCTGAGTTCACTGTCAGTTCACCGTCAATTTACGTGAAGCCTCTTTCCTGACCCATCCCCACGTCTGTTCAGCCGGTGCCTCATTTCTTCCTCCAGTGTTTCTCTAGGTGGTCACCAGCTTCCTCTCATTCTCTTCTTTAGGGTGGATTTTGTCAACCTCATGTTTCATGGTAAGCTTGCCCTCGATTCTAACCCAGGTGTGAATACTCATTGTGAATACTCATTCTGTGATCTCCCAGGCCGCCTCCCGGCCCTAGGCTCAGTATCGTCCACAGATTTGATAAGCTTGCCTTCCATGTGTCCTTCCAGACCTTCCGACAAATGCTAGGGATCTTACTCTATCTGGGGAGGGGCGCCAGGTCCCACACATCCAACAAGAACTCTGGCCAGATTGCCGTGGGCTCAGTGTCCCATGCTGACCCATGTCTGACGCCCACCCCGTGTCTCTGCCAGCCTGCCTTCTCCCGAATTATCCGCCAGCTTGCTATCTGGTAAGCAGTCCTCCATTGACAGATATTGACACAGCACCTCCTTTGGGAAGGCCCTGTGCAGGCGATGGTAGGGATAGAGAGCTGGACTGAATTTGGCTTCTAGCGAACTCACAGGAGCAAAGTGATTGACTTTGAACTCTGGAGCCAGACACAGCGTTAGTTGTCCAGTCGTGTCCTGCGTTGCAGGCAGATTCTTCACCATCTGAGACACCAAGGAAGCCCCCAGCCCGCACTCAAATCCTGCCCCTCAACAGCTGGGTGGCTCCGCCCAAGTTTACTCAGCCTCTCTGAGCCTCAGTTTCCTCATCTGTTAGTAATAGTGCCTTCAGGGGGTGTGATGAGGATTAAGTGGGTTAGCGACTGCAGAGCTCCTCCAGGAGAAAAAGTCCTCATAAGCTTTGGCTGGCATCGCTTGTGATTCCTCGTGTCTCCTTTTTCTGCTTGCCCCAGGGTCAAGCCTTGGTCGTTTCTGTGGCCCTCAGGCAGCGAAGAGTGAGACTCACACCCGAGGCCCCTGGGTTAGATGTGTTTGAATCCCAGCTCTGTACTTACTGGCTGAGCAAGACACTGTCTGCACAGCCTGCTCCACATAGGGACCAGCGGCCCAGGATTGGTGCTTGCTCGGTGAGGCCAAGGCCCACGGCTGCCAGCGTGTGCTCAGGAGCTGAATGGGTATGGATCCCATCTTCAAGGCCTTTACCGGGGGCCCGGGGAGAGAAGCGGGCTGCAGGGGGCTAGTGGGAGTGAAGGACAGTAGATAGATGGTCATCCACTAGCAACACAATGTACAGAGTAAATTAACAAAAGGCTCAAAGTAATTTCCTCTGAACAGTGACGTTTAAAATCCTGCACAGTAATGCCCGACATAATGGGCTGATTTCACACGTAACATTCTGCAGTCATTAGAAGCAGTGATCGTGGACACAACACAGAGAAGTGAGGAACTCAGCACGGTGCTGAGGGGAAGGGCCGGGAGGGGCCATTCCAGGGGCCGCTTGACTGGCAGCCCTGCTCAGAGTGGTGGGCCACGTGGACGGCAGCGCTGGGCTGCCAAATAAAGGGACTAGAGCGGATTTCATTTTCTTTTTTTTTTTCTTCATTTAATGAATTTCCTCTGTAGAGGCTTTCTTTTCTTTTTTTTTTTTTTTAGTTTATTTTTAATTAGAGGATAATTGTTTCACAAAGTTGTGCTGGTTTCTGCCATACAACAGGGTGAATCAGCCATAAGTCTACATACATCCCCTCCTTCCTGAGCCTTCCCGCCCCCGCCAGCACCCCACCCCACCCCTCTAGGTTGTCACCTAGCCTGGGGTTGGGGCTGAGTCATACAGCAGATTCCCACTGGCTATTTNTTGCTCAGAAAAGAAACCTTCTGGCCCAGACATGCAAGGCCAGCAGAGCTGTGGTTGGCGAGGAGCTGCTGAACCACCTGAGAACCATGCACTCGGTGAGGGCAGGAAGCGGGCATGTCTGGCAGCAGCTGGGCAGGAGGAGGGAGGGTCCCCCAGGGAGAAGCAGGCCCGGCAGAGCACACCTCAAACCCCAACCCTGACGGCGTGTGTGCCCGCCGTGCGCACCGCATTGTCTTGGGAGGCCGAGATGGGCTCTGAGCGTGACAGCCTGCCCTGGGGGAAGCAGAGCTCCTTTCCCCTTTCTTACTGGGGAAACCTGGGTCCACCTTGAGTCCTGGCCCAGTGCTTGTTGCGTGAAGCTGGTTCCACTTGCCCTGAGCTCGCTCAGACCCGGAGGAGCGTGAGCGCTTTAAACTACAGGTAAATTGCACATCCAGGCGTCAGCTTCTCAGCTGCTGGGGCCCCAGCAAAGTCCAAGTTCAAAATCCAAGATGGACGGGCCTGAAGCAAGTCTCCCAGGCGAGTGCAGGCCTGCTCTGACCCCTGCTCTGACCCTCCAGACCTGCCAACCTTGCCGTCAGAGAAGCAACAGGCATGACTCCAGACTCTGTGAAAATCAAGGAGTTGTGTTTTAATGGAGCTAGAGAGGCGTTCTGCAAGTTCATTGTGATGGGGAGGGAGGGAGGGAGGCGGAATCTGTGCTTTATAAGAAGTCCNAAAATCAAGGAGTTGTGTTTTAATGGAGCTAGAGAGGCGTTCTGCAAGTTCATTGTGATGGGGAGGGAGGGAGGGAGGCGGAATCTGTGCTTTATAAGAAGTCCTCAGGAGTAAAGCAGGACTGAGCCAGTCCCAGCCTTCTCAGCCTCCCTAGGAAACCTCCGTATCAAATGCATAATTTATGAGGACAAGCCTATGCATATTCATGAGCTCGCTGCCTTCCAAGGCCAGTGGCTGTCTGTGAAAAATCCTCCCGTAATGAATTATTGCATGAAAGAGCTGTGGAAGCTGAGGGCAGGCCCCCAGTCCTCAAAATTACTACAGTCACTAAAGCTTGCTTTGAAGAAAATGCTTCCAACTGTGCCTGCCTTTGGTCAAATGAGGGGAGGGGAGCGTCCCAAGAGGCGCTGGTGGTANAAAGAGCTGTGGAAGCTGAGGGCAGGCCCCCAGTCCTCAAAATTACTACAGTCACTAAAGCTTGCTTTGAAGAAAATGCTTCCAACTGTGCCTGCCTTTGGTCAAATGAGGGGAGGGGAGCGTCCCAAGAGGCGCTGGTGGTAACGAACCCTCTTGCCAGTGCAGGAGACATAAGAGATGCAGGTTTGATCTCTAGGTTGGGAAGATCCCTGGAGGAGGGAAAGGCAACACACTCCAGTATTCTTCCCTGGAGAATCCCACAGACAGAGGAGTCTGGCAGGCCGCAGTCCATAGAGTGACACAGAGTTGGACCCGACTGAAGAGACTTAGCTCGCACGCAGGCCCTTAATGAATTGCCGCTTCTGTGCCACAGTTCAGGAAGGACAAACAAGAAGTTTGCAACCACATGTTCCCTGTCCCTCTGCAGCAGAGAACATCCACAAGCTAAGCCAATGCACAAACGAAGGGGGTGGGGTGCAGAGAAGGGAGGCTCCACCACAGGGAGCGCCTAAGCCCCCAGGCTGCGCACAGCAGGGTACGCCAGCAGCAAGTCGGGGAAACTGAGGCAGGTCTCCATCCCCAGAGCAGCCCTGCATACCCAGCAGGTGCGACCCAAGACCAAGCCCTCCCAAGCCTCTGATCACAGACTAGCAAGAGCCTGAAATGCCCTCTGGCTGGTTACCATCCTTTCCAGGCCTCCGTCCTTCCCATCTGTTGACTGTGGAGGCTAATTCCTCCTTCCATCGACTCTGAAACACACTTTTCCCATGTAAGCACCTTGGAGAAAGAAGCATGCCCTGCCATCAATGTCTTGACTGGGGTCAGCGTTTGAATGGCAGTGTTTCCTCTTTCTTAGTGGTCTGGGAGATAAAGTGTGTGTTATCATCAGTAGCGCTAGTGCTAAAGAACCCACCTGCCAATGCAGGAGACGCNTTTTCCCATGTAAGCACCTTGGAGAAAGAAGCATGCCCTGCCATCAATGTCTTGACTGGGGTCAGCGTTTGAATGTCAGTGTTTCCTCTTTCTTAGTGGTCTGGGAGATAAAGTGTGTGTTATCATCAGTAGCGCTAGTGGTAAAGAACCCACCTGCCAATGCAGGAGACGCAAGAGATGCGGGTTCAATCCCCAGGTTGAAATGATCCCCTGGAGAAGGAAATGACAATCCACTCCAGTATTCTTGCCTGGAGAATCCCACGGACAGGGGAACCTGGAGAGCTACAGTCTACAGGGCCGAAAAGAGGCAGACATGACTGAAGCGACTCAGCATGCACACGATCAGTGCATCCTAGGCACCGATGGCGCTGATTTCCATCCTTAAGGAAATCAGTCCAGAGTGTTCATTGGAAGGACTGATGTTGAAGCTGAAACTCCAATCCTTTGGTCACCTGATGTGAAGAACTGACTCATTTGAAAAGACCCTGATGCTGGGAAAGATTGAAGGCAGGAAGAGAAGGGGACGACAGAGGATGATATGGTTGGATGGCATCACCAACTCAATGGACATGAGTTTGAGTAGACTCTGGAAGTTGGTGATGGACAGGGAGGCCTGGTGTGCTGCAGTCCGTGGGGTCGCAAAGAGTCAGACATGACTGAGCAGCTGAACTGAACTGAACGGAGGCGCTAATGAAATACAGCAGTAAGCTACCATTTACTAAGAACCTACTGTATGCCAAGCACCAGGCCCATCACTGAACACAGGGGCTGGCACATAGTAGGTGCTCAATAAACATGAGTTTCCACCCCTTCTCAGTCCTAGGAAGACAGGGCAGTCCTGCTTATCACAATTTGTCTGGTTGAAAATCTGTTCATGAAACTCCTGTAAATTCAGATTGTATTCAGGGAGCTTCGTGGCCTTTGAAGCTTTAATTAAGCACCAGTTGAATTTAGATTTGGGATGGGAGAGTTGAAAAGTTTTCCCTAACTAGTCACAACCCAATTAGAATGTTACTCACGAACCCCAAGACAGTGATTCATTTCATATTCCGGCTGCTTGCTTACAAGCAACTCACATGTGACTCCACTTTGATTTTGCTATTAAACATTAACCAACACACTTCCTCATCCCAATAAAAGTCATTTTGGAAGCCTCCCTGCACCTGAGCATGTGCGCCCATGAGTGTATATTCGTCTGTGCCCTGGGGTGAGTTCGCCCCGGAGGGCCCCGGGGTGTACCACATAGAGCCTGCCAGGCTGGCTTTGTTGACACACGCCCTGTGCTCTCACCCAGGGCCCTGAGCTCGCTTTAGTCTTCTGCTTGAAATTCTTAATAATCCTTGAACAGGGACACACGCGTTCATTCTGCACTAGGCCCGGCAAATTGGGTAACCAGCCTGGGTGCCCATGTGTGTGTCTCCACGTCTGTGCGGGCGTGAGTCCATACAGATGGGGTGCAGGCCTGTGTGAGGATGTGTGCAGTTGGGGGCCTGGGAAAGTGGATGCAAGGGGGCCACCGCATGCCAGAGGGGGCCCGATGCGGCCCATGGGGAAGCTTCAAATGCAGATTCCAGGGCCCTGAGTGTGGCTCAGGAATGCAGGACTTCAGTGAGGCCCTTCTTCGAGGTGACTACAGTTTGAGAACCACCGGCCATAGGTTTGAGGCCCTGAGAGTCAAGGCCCTGACTTTAAGGATGTGTTCAGAACCTCCTGCAGCTCAAAACCATCTCACCGTCCACTTCGTCATCTGAGTTCAGATTCCCAAAGGACCAGCAGCCGATCAGGAATGCCAAGGAGCCCAGGGGTTGCTCACCGCGGGGAACTCCGCACAGAGCCTCCCTCAGCGTCCTGGGCTCCGGGCCAGGCGGTGACTCACGCCCGAGCAGGACAGGGTGGCCTTGACCCCCAGGCCCCCCCGCCCTCGCCCCTGCGTCGGCAGGGTGGGGCCACGGCTGCCCCTGCCGTGACTTGGATTCATCAGCCTGGGTCCTGGCATGGGCCCTGTTCGTCAGTGCCTGTCCGTGCCCATGTGTGACCCCTCCACACACTGAGACTCACCCTAAAGCACAAGTGACTGGCACTGGTCAATGGAAGGCCCTCGCTGTACCCGCTTGGGGCCCAGCTGGCACCTGGTGACCCCACCAGAATAACTCCATGCCCAGGCTCCAACTCACTGGAAACCATCCCAGGTCAAGACGCTGCCCACTCGCTGAGCCCATCACGGCTGGGAGAGGGGCTGCGGGGTAGCAGGCTGCTGCTCCCGGGCACCCCCGCGAGCTCGCCAAGCTGCAGTCCCCTCCCCTATGAAACAGTACATCCCTGGGCCGGCCTGGACCCGGGGCCGGGCTCCTGCCCCATCTCCCTCAGGCCACACCTCCTCCAGGCAGCCCCTGCACCTCTCAGAACCCCAGAAGCATCTTAGTTTCCCATCCCTGCCCTGAGTGGGTGAGGGATGGAGTTCCCCCGGTGCAGGTCCTAGGCTTTGGGGGACCACCAGGAGGGGCCGCTCGTTTCCCAGGAGGGAAGTGGCCCCAGGATGGGGAGGAGGCTGACCCAGCACCACACCCCCAGCCTGAAGCTGTGACAGAACATTTTCTGCTGCCCCCGCCCCATTAAATGCTTTCTTCCATAGCTGTCACTGCCAAACACCAACGGTGTACCAGGCACTCTGCAGGCTTGCTTCTGGAGCCTCTGAGATGATCATAAGAGGTAGACAGGGATATCATGGACAAGGCAATGAGGACCAGAGAGGTTAGGCATCTTGCCCAAGGACACACAGCTTGTAAGACCCGAGATTGAAAACCCGAGCTTCGCAGTGACACCTGGCCTCTCTAAAGCAGCGTCAGCCCAGCCCCGAGCTCCCCTGGGCCTCTGGGGCTCCCACACCACCCGAGGCTGCATAGCTCTCATGGGTCCTCCCTCGGCTCCCTGACACAGCCCAGGTGGTGGGGAGCCCAGGCCAGCTCTTCTATTATTCACGCCTCGCTCTGTTTGCCAGCAGGGACCTGGCCCAGAGGTCCCCGCTTTGCCAGGAAAGATAAGGCATGGACACCTGATTCGTCCTCCTCTGCGCGCCGTCTCGATTTCCCTGAAGAACACGATGGCCCGTTGCTCCTGGCTGAGCGCAGGAGGCAGGACCTCCCTCTCCTGAAAGGCAGACCAGCCGTCAGCAGGATTACAGGGCTAGAGTTACGGCTTTTCCTGGGGGCCACCTGTCCTCTCCTCTAACCCGGCATGGGCACACGGGAAGGGTGCCTGCCCACCACGGGGGCTCGGGCGGGGCCGCCTTGGCTCCAGGAACCCGGCTTCACGCAAAGCCCGGGAAGCCCATGGTGCTCTTTTCAAGGTCGGTGCTTCGAGGCCCGTATTAGAGGTGAAGAACCCGAGTCTCGCTCAGACCACACAGCTGGTGGATGGCTTTGCAGGGCCTCCCTGCCCCATGCTGGGTGCCAGGCTGACTCATGTTGTCCTCCAAACAAGACTCGGAAGAAATGAACTCATGTGTGAGTGAGCCTTGTCCACCCACACCTCTGGGTCTAACTTGATTCTTGCATCAAGCAGAAATTGGCAAGAGAATAAAAATTCCAGGCCACCAATGGGAGCCCTGGAGGGTCAGCCTGCAGCTGACCTGGGAGTGAGTCACAGCCCCGGCCAGGGTCTGCTGGAACTCCTGGCTCAGAGGGTGCCCGTGGCCCCTAAGTCATGAGCGTAACCAGCGGGGGAGCGGGCATGGAGAGCTGGCCTTCCAGGCCAGGAGATGGGTCCCTCCCAGCTCCGACAGACCCCGCCAAACTGTTGCCACTGCTACCCACGCCGAATCAAGGTGATGTCACAGGAAGTCGCTGCGTACTGGGACAAATCATTATCTTCAGAAGATCGACAGGCACCCCAGGGACACCTGGACACGAGCAGAATGTGGCAATGTCTGTCCCCCAGCCCAACTGGTGAGACTCTTTAACATCGCCCACTGTAGCTCCACCTGTTTTACACATCAGAAAACTGAGGACCAGAGAGGGGAAGGGATTTATCCATGAGCCCTCAGGACTGAGGAGGGTCTCAAAGGAGGGGGGCATTGGTTGGAAAGCTCTCTGGTTATGCATCCCAGCAGCCCTGAAGCTGAACCCTCATGCCTCCCTGGACTAGCCGTGTGATGATCCACACCCTCTGAGCCTCAGTTTTCTTTTCCATAAAATGGAAGTGATAATAATACCTAGCTAACAGGAGCAGAAGGGGACGACCGAGGATGAGATGGCTGGATGGCATCACTGACTTGATGGATGTGAGTTTGAGTGAACTCTGGGAGTTGGTGATGGACAGGGAGGCCTGGCGTGCTGCAATTCATGGGGTCGCAAAGAGTTGCACATGACTGAGCGACTGAACTGAACTGAACTGAACAGGATTGTAAGACTGGCTTAATAGCTCAGTGGTAAAGAACCCATCTGCCAATGCAGGAGTCTCATGGGTTCAATCCCTGGGTCAGGAAGATCCCCTGGAAAAGGAAATGGCAACCCACTCCAGTCTTCTTGCCTGGAGAATCCCAAGGATAGAGGAACCTGGCGGGCTACAGTCCCTGGGGTCACAAGAGTCGGACATAACTTAGCGACTACACAACCACCACCACAGCGTTGCAGAGAAAAGATGACAGAGTTGAAGGCCTCACAGATAGCTGTCAACCCTAAACGCTTCATAAGGGCTGTTGGAGGAACAAGGAGCGTCAGCAGCATCAGAGAAATAACAGGACAGTTTGTTGGCAGAAAACAACGAAATTCTGTAAGGCAACATCCTTCAGTTAGAAAAAAAGAAAAGAGTTTGTTGAGCACCTGCTCTGTGCCAGGCGCTGGGCATAAAGAGGACTCGCACGTGACCGCTGCCCTCAAGATGAGAAGCGCTGGGCGATGGAGGCACCCAGGGGAGGTCCCTCCTGCCGGAGAAGGAGCGGGCGGGAGGGAAGAAGGGCGAGAGGGACCAGCGGGTCAGGACCGGGCGTGGCATCTGGGCGAGTTCCATCTGCTTGGCTGCCCTTGGGATGCAAGGGGGTGGGTGCTGGCAGTCCTGGGCCGGGGGACCCGGCGGGGCCAGCAGCGTTAGGCCACCAACGAGGGTCAGTGTGTGCCTAGCCAAAGGGCTCAGCCTCGACTCCAACGGGGAATTCTCCCTGCAGGGGCCCCCTGGGCTGAGACAACAGGTGGCCCCTTGGAAAGGGCAGGGAGGGGTGGGGCGATAGCACGGGGGTCAAGGGCTCACCATGCAGGAGCCCCTCCCAGCACAGGTGGGGCTCACTGTGCCGCCTTCCCGGCCTCCTCTTCACGGTCATCCCAAGATGAGCCCCGAGTCACAGATGGGGAAGCTGAGGGTCAGCCGGGGCCGGTACTAGGCAGGGAGTCACAGCGGGCTACCTCCCACCCAGGCCTTGCTCTTCCCCACAACCCTGCCTTTCAGCTTCCTGGAGTATTTCTTCCATTATCTATACTGAACTGTATGGTTTTACTTCCTAACTCAAGCTTCACTAATTTAAAAAAACTGCTGTTTCAAAATGTGCATTTTTCTAGTCAACGATCTCTCTTGGTAAATGTCACATTGCTCTTGAAAACATGTGGGTTATTTTCAAATATCTTTTGATATTCATTTCTAACATAATTCGGCAGCGATGCGAGAACAGACTCTGTGACTTCCGTGCCTTTAGACCATGGAGTTCTCTGCACCTTGTTGTATCTCCCTGGATATGTTCCAGTGTCTGCTGGCTTTACAGTCTATGGGAACTTGAATAGAATTTGTATCCTACTGTTGTGTGAAGATTATATAAATCTTCATTAGGTTGAGCTGGTTCACGGTGCTTTTCCGTTCTGTTATATCCTTCTACTTTTCTGTATATTCATTCTACTAATTTTTGAGTGTTTGATATTGAAACTCCAACCAGACATCTTAATTTATTTTAAAAAAGAGCTGTAATATATAGTTGGGCTATATGTAACTTTGTTTTGTATTTTGCAAGTCTCCTGTAAATGTGTTATCACATTTTTAANCTAATTTTTGAGTGTTTGATATTGAAACTCCAACCAGACATCTTAATTTATTTTAAAAAAGAGCTGTAATATATAGTTGGGCTATATGTAACTTTGTTTTGTATTTTGCAAGTCTCCTGTAAATGTGTTATCATATTTTTAAAAAATAAAAGAGAAAAGTGTGCATTTTTAATATAAATTTTACAAGGTAGCAGCTGATTCTTCCTGGAGTCAGCCCCCCTGCGCATCGCCTCCCACCAGCCCCATTTTCACAGAGTCATAAATCACTTTCTTAAAGGGGGCAGCGAGACCAAGGAGGGATAATTGCTCTTGACAAAGTGCGGTTCATCAGCCAAAAGAATTTGGGCTCTGGAGGCCCAGAGAGGCAGCAGGAATCGCTAGACCCTGAAGCAGGCGCTGCTCCCCTGGGACAATGCCCCCCTCCCAGCCCTGTGTCTGCGCCTGGGACCAGTGGGACCAGGACCCTCTCTGCTGTTGCAAGCCTGATCTTTGAGACCCTCACCCCTACCCTCTCAGGCTCCAACCACAGGGCTCAGGGATATGCTGGGGGCGAAGGTCCAGACCATCTGGGTACTCAGTCCTGTGAGCCTGGGAGGTGCAGGGTGGTCATCACGGGAGATATTCCTGGGGGTACTCTGGTTGTTGATAAGGAGCCATACTGGGGTTCTGTGTGTGTGTGTTAGTCAGTCATGTCCGACTCTTTATACCCCATGGACTGTAGCCCACCAGGCTCCTCTCTCCATGGAATTCTCCAGGCGAGAATACTGGAGTGGGTTGCCATTCCCTTCTCCATGGGGGGATCTTCCCAACCCAGGGATCAAACCCGGGTCTCCTGCACTGCAGGCAGATTCTTTACCAGGTGGCTCCACCCTAGGTGGACTTGAAGAATTACCTGCTGTTGATCTAAAATTCACATTGAAGGGGACACCTGGGTTCTATCTGGAAGCCCCGGTGTTGGTCATAGGAGTCACGAGGGAGGGCCCGCGCGTGTATGCACCGTGCACGTGTCGCTGGGGAGTCCAGGGACAAGGACTTGGAACTCGGAGTGTCTTTCTGGGCACAGAAACAGAAATGCGTCTCCCGGGGCTCGCTGCCCGTGCTGTCTCCAGGCAGAGGGCTCGGTGCTCCCAGAGCGTTTGAGCTAAGAGCCAGCCGATGGCATTTTAAACCTCAGCCACTTACGGGCTCCATCAGGAGTGCCTCAGGAGCAGCTCCATCTGGGACACGGTGATTAGCGACTCCGGCCTAGGCTGGCAGAAGGCCTTGGCTTTGACGCTTCTTATCTTCTGATGCTGGAATCACGAAATTAACATCTCCACCTGCTGCCACTTGCTTGTAAAACCCGGGTGAGGTCCCGCCACTCCTCTGCTCTCAACACTTCCGCGGCTCCCATCTCACTGAGGGTCAAAGCCAAGGACCCCCGTGGGGCTGCAAAAAGGTCCTCCACCACCTTCCTGTCCTGCCCCCCAGGCTCATCTTCCCCCATGCCCTTTTCACTCTGCCCAAAGCACCCTCGCTGGTGTTCTTTGTAAAGATCAGGCATCCCCACCCCAGGGCCTTTGCCCCTGTGGTTTCTTCTGCCAGGGACTCCCTTCCTTCAGACATTTCTAGGTTCACCCTTCAAGACCCCCAGGTACTTCTCGATTGTCACCTTCTTAGAAAGACCTTCCTGACCTCTCTCTCTGCAGTGAGAGAGTGCTTTCTCTCTGCCCCGAGTTACTGCCCTCCAGCTTTATCTCCCTGGTCACCACTGTCCCTTCTTTGGCTGTTTATCTTGTTCATCGTCTGTACACAGCAGTGTCAGTCCTGGGAGGGCAGGGACCACACGTGCTTTATAGCTGAGCAAGCAGTGTTTGTCGAATGACTGATTGACCAAATGCTGCCGCCTCTGCTTCTGTGCCGGGTCACCCAGGACCTTCCACACGGCAGGCCTTGATTCAAGGACTCACTTTGTGATAGGAAGACACACATGTGAGGCTATCTCCTGCACCCTCGGGCCGCATCCCCAAGCCTGGATGGTAGTGCTTTCTTGACCCCCTGATCTGGAGGACCCTTCCCTCTCTTCCCCCCTCCCACTTGTCCCTCAAGACCCAGCTCAGGGTCACCTCCCCCAGGCAGTCTTCCCTGACTATCCCTCATAACTCGGAGTCACAGCAGGCGGCTCTCTGGGCTCTCATAGTCCTTCTTCTCAGTTGTCTTCCTGCCCAGCTATGACAGGGAGCCCTCGTGTCCCAGGACCCAACAGTGGCCTGACTGAGAGCTGGCGCCGGGACACGACTAGCAGCTAAGCAAACAGTGGCTTACATAATTTCTTTTTCTTTTAAAATTCTTCTTCATAGAGCCTGGTGTTTCCCTGGAAGTTCTTTAGAGACACTGGCTCCAGACTGGTTCATTTCACAGGCAGGGAAACTGAGGCCCGGAAGACGGAAGGCATGGGAACAAACTCCCGTCCAGCACGTTCTCTGAACCAATCACCAGTGGCTGAGCAGGGGGTCTCCTCCCCTGCCCCCGCCCCCCCGAGCTGCTATGGGACTTTCAGTGGCCATGGCTGGGCCTCACGGCCTGCACCGAGGCCAGAGTTTGCCGGAATGCTCAGCCCAGACTGAGTCCGTCTGGAGAGAAAAGACTTGGAGCTTTCACAGAAAGATTAAGAGTGTCTAAGTCCTGAAACTTCCCTTTCCATAAAAGAGAAAAGCCTGAAGCACACAGAGAGGGGAGGGCAGAGAGTAGAGGGGGAAAGGAGGGAGGGACAGAGGTGGGGAGGCTACAGGCAAGGAGGATGCCGGCTGGCTCTCCCTCGGGATAAAGCCACCTGGGGTCATCTAAGACCCATTTCACTGGCTCCCCAGCCAGAGCTCCAGGAGGCTACAAGCTTCTCTGAGGAATCCAATGCTGGTGCTTGTAGTGGGTTGAAGATGAAGTGGACCTCAAAGATACCAGGCCCCAATCCCTGGACCCTTTGAATACTATATATGAAAAGGGCTTCCCTGGTGGCTCAGATGGGATAGCATCTTCCTGCAATGCAGGAGACCCGGGTNGAATCCAATGCTGGTGCTTGTAGTGGGTTGAAGATGAAGTGGACCTCAAAGATACCAGGCCCCAATCCCTGGACCCTTTGAATACTATATATGAAAAGGGCTTCCCTGGTGGCTCAGATGGGATAGCATCTTCCTGCAATGCAGGAGACCCGGGTTTGATCCCTGGGTCAGGAAGATTCTTGGAGAAGGGAATGGCAACGCACTCCAGTATCCTTGCCTGGGAAATCCCATAGATAGAGGAGCCTGGCAGGCTACAGTCCATGGAGTCACAAAGAGTCAGATACAACGACTCTTGTGTGTGTGAGCAACTAACACACACACGCACACACTATGGGAAAAGGGTCTTCGCAGCTGTGATTAAATGAAGGATCTCAAGACGGGGAGGTTATACTGGATCACAGGGGGGCCCTAACGCCACCGCAGGTGTACTTATAAGAGGGAAGCTGGCAGCGCTTTGAAGCTGGCAGAGATGGAAATGATGGGGCCACGAGTCCAGGCTGGGTGGGTTCACGTCCCAACCTGACTTACCTGGTTTCAACCTGACTCACTGGGGCCGGGGTGCAAAAGCCAGGCCCTCTTGTCTCAGACTTCATGGTGCAGCATGTACCCCAGAGCTACGTGGAAGGTCCTGGGTGACCCGACACAGAAGGGGAGGCAGCAGCAACATTTGATCAGTCAGTCATTCAGCAAATAATTACTGATCAGGCACAGAGAAGGCGCGGTCGCAGCCTGCGCTGGAGTGTCAGACAACAAACAAAAGAAAGCCAGATGTGTTTCTCTCCAAAGTCTGCCCGTGGAGTTGACAGTTTGTATTAATTATTAGTGTTTATTTTATTAAACTATTATTTAAAAAAAGAAGGCTAGATGTCACCTGATACCCTACCCCCTTTCCCTCCCTCCTTACTGCCTTCCTATAAGCTCCTCTCCCAATAAGCCACGTGCATAGGCTAGAAGCTCTGCTTCTGTCTGATACAATTCCCCCACTCTTCCCTTGACCACTTGTACTGTTTCGTTCAGACTTAGCAGCCATCCTATAAGGCAGCGGTCCCCAATCTTTTTGGCACCAGGGATCAGATTGGTGGAAGACAATTTTTCCACAAACCAATGAGATCAAACTAGTCAACCCCAAAAGTAATCAACCCTGAATATTCATTGGAAGGATTGATACTGAAGCTGAAGCTCCAATACTTTGGCCACCTAATGCAAAGAGCTGACTCATTGGAAAAGACCC
>SJYV01046241.1:0-26864 GCA_006410875.1 Neotragus pygmaeus | reverse complement strand
CCCCCTGGTGAAGGCGCACTGTGCCTTCACCCCCTAAAGAGGGCTCCAGATGCCTTCGTGAGTGACGCAAGCCCTGTGTCAAAGGGCTTTATTGGTTTTCTGCATAAACCAAGGAATATCAGCTCTTTCTCTCTCTCTTTTACCTTCTTATCATCGACTCCGGACCACCAGGTTCTGGTCCATTAAAG
This sequence comes from Neotragus pygmaeus, assembly GCA_006410875.1. Lineage (NCBI taxonomy): Eukaryota > Metazoa > Chordata > Mammalia > Artiodactyla > Bovidae > Neotragus > Neotragus pygmaeus. The sequence goes on along the minus strand of SJYV01046241.1, from coordinate 26,676 downwards.
GACCCCAACACCAAATAAGACACACCTAGAATACTGTTTGACCAAATGTCTGGGCACCTCATGGCCAAGTCAAGTTGACACATTAAATAACCAACAAAGAAAACACCACAAATAGCAAAGACAAAAGGGATATGAATATCAAGAAACTTATCTTCAGTCTGTATCAGGAAGAAGTATATGGCACAGATAATTCAAGGATGTTTGAGTGAAAATGTGCAGGTACAGGGAAACCACAAGGCCTGGTGCAGTACCTGAAAGAAGAATGCTGAGTATAAGACAACCATCAGTGACCCTGACCGTCTGAATTGAACTGTAATGGGAGAGCCAGCTAGTGAGTACCTGGCCTCCCTTTCTTCTCATATCCTGATAGGGCTTCCCACTAACTGAACCAAATAAGAAGCCAGAGGGTATGGCATCTCACACCTACAGTCCATACAGGTTCATGGGGTATCAGATGACTGAAAGTTTGACACAGAGAGTTAAGCAGAAATATTAAAACATGAAATCTGTAATAGTACAGTATATTCTTCAATAAAATAAGTAATTTTTCTGGAAAATATAAATTACCAAAACTGACTCTAGCATGTGTTTCCTAAGTTGCTTCAGTCATGTCCGACTCTTCGTGACCTTATGGACTATAGCCTACCAGGCTCCTCTGTCCATGGGATTCTCCAGGGAGGAATACTTGAGTGGGTTGTTATGCCTTCCTCCAGGGGATTGTCCCAACCCAGGGATCAAACCTGAGCCCCTTTTTTCTCCTGCANGTCATGTCCGACTCTTCGTGACCTTATGGACTATAGCCTACCAGGCTCCTCTGTCCATGGGATTCTCCAGGGAGGAATACTTGAGTGGGTTGTTATGCCTTCCTCCAGGGGATTGTCCCAACCCAGGGATCAAACCTGAGCCCCTTTTTTCTCCTGCATGGCAGGTGGATTCTTTACCACTAGGGCCACCTGGGAAGACTCTAGCATAGAAAAACTAAATATCACACAATCACAGAAGAATTGAAAACATTATTAGAATATTGCATTAAAATAGCTCCTGTTCTAGATGATTTTATAGTCATTTTTCCCAAAATGTTCAAGGAAAATGTTATGTTTTACATAGGAATAAAACATTGAAAGGATACTTAATTAATATTATGAGATACCATGACTTGAAACCTATCTCAGACAAAGGAAAGAAAAAAAGGAAATTTTGAAAAATCTCACTTATAAACACCTTAAATTACTAACAGATCAAAATTGAATTTTTATTAAAATGAGACATAGTAGTGTTTTACCCTAATTGCAAGAATTGCAAGAGTTATTTAATAATAAATATCTATAACCATAAACTATCATAGTGACAAATTTAGAAAACTACATGATTATTTCCAGACATGCAATCAAGTTTTTAAAATAAAACAGACAGTGCTTTCTCTAAAACCACTTAGAGTAACTGAAAAGGATACATATATATAGGATGAATAAAATCTAACACTTTACATGCTACTGTAAGATTCCTTTTAAAGGGAGGGAGAAACAGTGAAACCTATAATCTACCATTATTACTTTAGCATCATTATGGGTGCTTTTTGCTATCTTAGCTGGAGTGCTTGATGTGTAGGTAAAGAGCATCCTGGATACTCAACCTCCTGCCATCACGAAGCGAATAAGAATTGAGCCATCTGTCTGTGCCCTGTCTGAGTTTCTGATCCAAAGAATGATAAAAAAAAAAAAAAAAAAANAATCCATCCTCCTTTCCTCTCTTCCTTCCTTCCCCAGCTAGTCTGAGATCCAGGCAGGCTTTATATTCTCTGGGCCTCATCATAGAACTGAGGATTCTTGTTTTCTCTTGATACCTCCCAAGGCATGCAAAGACCTACTGGATAAAGATATCTCAGTACAAAATAGATAAAATCATATCCAAGTACAAAAAGCATCCCTTGTACTCTGTTATTATAATAATAGTATGGCTGATAACTTTCCTCCCAACTTCTCCCCGTGGAGAATTGAAAAGGCCCTCCACGTGAAGGTTCAGCATCATCAGAAGGCATACACAATCAGCATAAACGTCTCATTCTAGATGAATCCACTTCAATTATATATTTAATTCAGCTGGGCACTCCCCAAAGAAGGGTTATTCTGTATTCACCTGCCAAAGTATTTCCAATAACTTCATGGGAACAAGGATTTGCCAAAATTCATGCAACCTTTTTTATATTAATGCAGAAGAACTTGAAGGTTATTAAGTCCACGCTTCTGACAGCCCCTGCAGTTACAAATAAAGCAGCTAATGAGAAGAAAAACTGCCCCTACCGCCTTATTTCCTAATCCCCAGCCATCTTTACGCAAGAGTGCTGTGACAAATGGTACTTTTCACCTTTTTAGCACGCCCCCTTCTCCGATTACAGATTTAGATGGATAGCATGACCACAAGAGTTAAACTCCCCGAAGCAAATGACTGCCTCTAGCACCCACCATATGCAATTCCGGTGAAATTTCCAAGCGCCAAATGAAATAATTGCAACAGGGAAGTCTAACTCGGCAAGTGAATTTATAAAAATTAAAAGGTCTGTGAGGTGATGCTCGTGGACCCATTTGTCACATTTTTCCTCATTAAGATTTAATTGAAATGAACTCTGGTAACTGTAAGAAAAGTTACATTCTTATTTTAGACTAGCCGATAAAAGAAGGTAATCTTTTAAGCATCCAGTTTCCACTGGGGTCAGCTCCATGCCCTGCTGTTTCACAATGGACACTCACATGATCGTACCAGTGAAATTCAAAATATAAGAAATATCATTTTTGCTACCAAAAATGCAGTTGAGTTTTGACATTTCAGGAGCCCGGGTGTCTGTGTTTGAAGGCACAATTAAAACAGCTTCTGAACCAACTCGAAAATATGAATTGGCCCCCTACCATGTAAAACTAATTTAAAGGAAATGGAGAGTCAAAATATTGTCAGCTAACATAATTACCTTATACAGACGAAGTCATTCATTTATCTGTACTTCAGTGTAATTGTAGAAGTGAGTGTTAGTGTAAAACACACTCTTATGTCTACATAAGGGGTGGGGGAGGGTTAGAATGTGAGAGTATCCTCGTCTGGACCCTGCTAGGCTGCTGATGCATAGAATGTCATTGAACAGCTTGCAAGTCGTGTGATAGTGCCGGCTACCAGGAATCTCAGCCCCACGCTGCTGTCTTTCCCACCAACACTGCTGATTGAAAAAATAAATTCCCAAATGGTCCATGTCGAGGTCACCACTCCCGCCCCCACCGCTAACCCTCTGTATGGGTGCCACACCGCTCAGGGTTGTCTGACACTGCGGCCACGCCATCCTTTTTATACATGATATGCTTTCTTTGGGTTTCTAGGTCTTTCTCCTGATTGCCTCCCTCCATCTCTGATGACTTCTCTTGGGTCTCCTTTTAGGGTTCTCTCCCTCCAGCGCTGGGCCTTCTCCAAATTTTCTGCTCCAAGTCTTCCTGCCTCCTTGCTCGAGACCTTCCCACTGGAGTGGGTTAGATAATGTCCACCAAGGGAATGTAAGTTACTGCAGTCACTATGGAAAACAGTGTGGAGATTCCTTAAAAAACTAAAACTAGAACTACCATATGATCCAGAAATCCCACTCTTGGGCATACATACCTGGGAAAAACTATAATTCAAAAAGATACATGCATCCCAGCGTTCACTGCAGCACTATTTATAGTAGCCAACACATGGAAGTAACTTAAACGTCCATCGACAGATGAATGGATAAAGAAGATGTGGCATATATATATATATATATATATATAATGGAATATTAGTCATCAAAAGGAAATGAAGCAATGCCATTTTCAGCAACGTGGATGAACCTAGATATTAGCATACTAAGTGAGTCAGAGAGAGATGAATACCATATGATATCACTTATATGTGGAATCAAAATATGATACAAATGAACTTATCTATGAAACAGCAACAGACTCACAGACACAGAGAACAGACTTGCGGTTGCCACAGGGCAGGGGGCTGGAGAGGGATGGGTTGGGAGCTTGGAGTTAGCAGCTGCAAACTATTACATGTAGAATGGATAGACAGCAAGGCCCTCCTCTACAGCTCAATATCCTGTGATAAACTGTAACGAAAGATAATATAAAAAAGGATGTACGTGTATGTATAACTGAAACACTTTGCTATACAGCACAATTCAACACATTGTGAATCAACTATACTTCAATTTTTTAAAAAGAAATATTAATACACACACATTTGTGTGAGATTCAGTGGACATGAATCTGAGCAAACTCTAGGAGATCGGGGCTTCCCTGGTGGCTCAGATGGTAAAGCATCTGCCTGCAATGCAGAAGACCTGGGTTCGATCCCTGGGTTGAGAAGATCCCCTGGAGAAAGAAATGGCAACCCACTTCAGTACTCTTGCCTGGAATATTCCATGGACTGAGAAGCCTGGTAGGCTGCTGTCTACCTACCAGGCTTCTCAGTCCATGGGGTGGCAAAGAGTCGGACATGACTGAATGATTTCACTTTCACTTTCGGGGAGATAGTGGAGGACAAAGGAGCCTTGCATGCTGAAGCCCATGGGGTCGCAAAGAGACACAACTTAGTGACTGAACAACAATTGAATAAATGTCTCTCCACTCCACCATAAGCATATGAAAGCCTGAATACCACTTTCCCTGCTCATCCTTATAATTCCAGCACCCCACACCACGCCTGGCACCTAGCAGGCATCCTAAACATTTGCTACCAGAGTCGATGAATGCTCAGCACATAATAAGTGATCAGGATATTCTGGTCATTAATGCTAAGCTTGGTGAGAGCAGCAATGCATCTTCATTCTTATAATCCCCAGGCTTTGGAATTCAGTGAGAATAAGAGATACCTTGTGTATTATCAAAGGTAATAACCATTCTTTTGACTTCATCTAATAATCAGCATTTTAAGTATATCAAAGGTATTTTTCTCTATCATAAAACCATAGACAATAAAGACTGTTTATACACACAGTCATTGCCACAGCTAGAGATTGCCTAAAGCCACTGGGAAATTAATAAAGATATAACAGTTTTCAGAGGGGTGAAAGACCTCTAATAAGAAAAAGCTCAGTGAACACATGGAGTTAAAAGTTGAATCAACTGTATGTAAATATAGTTATTGAAAGCATGGTTATAACTACTTTTTTAAAAATGAGGCAGTCCCCTTATCAATTTATAGCTATGCCTAATGAAGTAAGCATGCCTGATACTTTTAAAAAAGAAGGAATAACATAAGAATATTCCTTAGACTCAGATTGGGGGGAAGGCAAACTCTAGAGTTTTATAGAAAATTCTACATCTAGAAAAACCAAAGTTAACCTTTATTAAATTTAAAAAAAGTAACTCTATGTGCTAATATTATCATATCCAGAGATTATTCCAGAGAGTCACATTAAAATTGTGAAAATACTTCCTTTTCTTAAAGAATTTACAGAATTTTCATGAGTAGACAACTCTCCCTCAGGATTCCAGAAATTGGTTTCTACATGTGCCTCTGAACATTAGAATATTTTTGTATTAAAAACCTCTATGTCATGTTTTAAGAGGATCTTTGGGTGTATGTACTGAATTACAAACCACAGTGTTATTAAAAACATTTAAAAACATCTGCTCAGAGAGTCTAAAACAACACAACAGAAAGACTAGAAGGCAGTCACAACACTTTAGACCTGATCTTGTGAAGGATGAAACCAAATATCTCCTTAAGCACAGGCAACTGTGTATTCCCTGAGAACCCTGAGTCAGTGACGTTCTTTTGGAAGCTCTCTAGATTTCTGCCTCCTAGAACTCACAGACTCCCTGACAAAGAATCTTGGTGGGTAGCAAAATGGACCAAATGCTCAATGGACGAAATGGTCCAAGAATTAACATCTATGAGTGTTACGGCTTTGGCTCCAGGCTCCCTGTTTCTTCTTGGGCTTCATCCTGCACGGTGATCTTCAAGGTTGTAATTGCCAGGTAGTCAGATGCTAAGAAGACTCCCAGCTTATATTCAATCCCTTTTTGCCAATGTACCTGTCTCAAATACCTTCTAATCCAACACATCAAAAACAAACATGCAAACAAAAAACCAACTCAGTGACTCTCTGCACGCAGTCCCCCTACCCTACACAAAATCTTCACCCACCCTACACAAAACTTCATCCAGTCCCTACTCAGTAAAGGTGTCCAGCACCCAGCCTGTTTTGACAATCAGACACAGAGCGGATACCTCCTTCTTCTTCCCACCTTTTATCCTATCTAATCGCTAGCTTTTCTTTCCTCAGATCTTTCAGATGCACTCATCTCTCTGTGTTCTTCAACTTCAACAGATTTGCACTGATTTAGGGTAAAATTGTGAACATCATAGGCATCCAGCCTCGGGTTGAAACGTGCTCTCTATTTGGCTGTTTGGGTTCCAGCCACATTCAAATGTTTTAGTCCCTGAAATATCACTAGATAAAAGCCTCCTGCCCATACTGAGTTTTCATTCATTTGGGAGAGTTACCCTTCCATTCCCCTCCTACCTCCAACCTCCATGACTTTTACTTTCTCTCTTCTGACATGTGATTTCTTTCCTAGACCTCACTATGATTATAATTTTACATTCATGAGTTTTATTCATTCAGTGTGTATCATTCCCATATGTTAAACTGTACTGACCTCAGGACCAACTAAACAGACCAATTACCTAGAACAAATTTAAAAATTTACCAGGACGCTATCCCTCCAAAAAAAAAAAAGCCTCAAGCCCAGATTTTTTCATGGGGGAATTTGTCCAAGGTAGTTTCATAGAGAACTTCTGCAATAGCTTTAAAAGACAAGTAACTTCAATGCCACATAAATATTCCTGGAAAAAGAAAAAAGGGAAATATTTCCAAAACATTTATGAGGCCAGGTTACCAACAAGCCTCGGCACTGAGAACAAGCATCGCAAAAGGAGAACGTTAGCTGGACTTTTTTAAGACTGATGCAGAAATTGTAAATAAATATTAACAAATGGAACCCGTGACGCACCCAAAGTATTTGTCGCAAGTGGAATTTGTTCCAAGAATGAAATGATAATTTACTAAGAAACTTCTCAGGGAAAACAGGTTTGCACACAGAAGCATTGCCCTGAATCCACTCTCAGCTCTGCCACCTATTGCTTGTCTGATCTCATTCAAGTTATTTAACCTCTGTAAATGTGAGGGGTTTTTTTTTTTTTTCCCCACTTTAGAGTGAAAGTACTGATAATACTGAGTTCTAACTGGGTAAGGATTAAGTGAGTTGATACACATAAAGATCTTACAATACCACTTTGGATAACAACTGCACCAAGTAAGCACCAATTACTTTTATTAATATATCTAATTGCAAGAATAAAAAGAGAAAAATAATATCATCTCCTTGGACACTATAAATACATTAGATAAAATTCAATGTCTTTCTGTTTCTTTAAAGAGCTCTTAATAAAATAAGAATAGATAGATATTACTCTAACATGAGAAATATGTCTATCTCAAATCATAAGCCATCATCCTGCTTAATGAAAAAAATCTAGAAGCATTTCCATTAAAGTCAGACACAAGATAAGGATGTCAATTATCCTATTATTTAATACTTTTCTGATGGTACTAGCCAATATAATTAGAAAAAAGAAGAAAAGAAAATATAAAATATTGGACAAAGCTTTGTAAAATCACCATAATCTGCAAATGAGATAACTTAGCTGGAACACCCACCCAAGAAGACAAACTGAAAAAAAGTTCCTGAAACTATTAAGAAGATTCTATATGATGTTTAGAAATAAAATTAATATATAGAACTAAATAACTTTTATAAATACAGTGAAACCAATTAAACTATAAAATAAACAGAAAGACCACATTTATGATAATGAACCCAAAATAGACAGAACCAAAAACAGATGCAGATGCAAAGTTATCAAGAGATGTAAAATAAAATACATGTCTATATCTATATACAAAATACAAATACATGTGCACATATATGCAAAACAAAAACAAAAACAAAAAAAAACTCAACACTTTACCAGGAGACACAAAAAAGACATTAATATTGGAAAGGCTACCCAAAATTATGGATAGAAAGACCAAAGGTCATACTGACAGCAATTTATTCAATGTTAATTTAATTAACTCCAACGTAAATTTAGTTTCCATCTAGTCAAAGCTATGTTTTTTCCAGTAGCCATGTATGGATGTGAGAGTTCAATTATAAAGAAAGCTGCGTGCCCGCCAAAGAATTGATGCTTTTGAACGGTAGTGTTGGAGAAGACTCTTGAAAGTCCCTTGGACTGCAAGAAGATCCAACCAGTCCTAGAGGAGATCAGTTGTGGGTGTTCATTGGAAGAACTGAAACTCCAGTTGAATCTGAAACGCCAAAATTTGGCCACCTGATGTGAGGAACTGATTCTTTGGAAAAGACCTTGATGCTGAAAAAGACTGAAGGCAGGAGGAGAAGGGGATGACAGAGGAGGAGATGGTTAGATGGCATCACTGACTCAATGGACATGAGTTTGAGTAAACTCTGGGAGTTGGTGATCGACAGGGAGGCCTGGCATGCTGCAGTCCATGGGGTCGCAAAAATTGGCACGCCTGAGCGACTGAACTGAATTGAAATTTAGTTTCTCCAATGTATATTTAATAGCATTCCAACAGAATACCAATAAATTTATTTTTAATTAGATAGACTAATTCTTGGCCTGTATGTAAGTCAAGAAACAATAGTTAGAAACAGGAATGGAACAATGGACTGGTTCAAAATTGGCAAAGCGGTACGTCAATGCTGTATATCGTCACCCTGCTTATTTAACTTATATGCAGTGTACATTATGTGAAATGCTGGGCTGGAATCAAGACTTCTGGGAGAAATATCAATAGCTTCAGATGATACCTCCTTTATGGCCAAAAGCAAAGAGGAACTAAAGAATCTATTAATGAAGGTGAAAGAGGAGAAAGAAAAAGCTGGTTTAAAATGCAACATTCAGAAAACTAAGATCATGGCATCTGGTCCCATCACTTCATGGCAAATAGATGGTGAAACAATGCAAACAATGACAGATTATTTTCTTGGGCTCCAAAATCAGTGCGGATGGTGACTGCAGCCATGAAATTAAAAGACACTACTTGCTCCTTGGAAGAAAAGCTGTGACCAACCTAGAAAGCATATTAAAAAGAAGTCAATCCTAAAAGAAATCAACCTTGAATATTCAATGGAAAGACTCATCCTGAAACGGAAGCTCCAATACTTCGGCCACGTGATTCAAAGAGCTGATTCATTGGAAAAGACCCTGATGGTGGGAAGGATTGAGAGCAGGAGTAGGGGAAGACAGAAGATGAGATGGTTGGATGACATCAACAACGAAATGGACACGAGTTTGAGCAAGTTCCAGGAGATGGTGAAGGACAGGGAAGCCTGGCATGATGTAGTCCATGGGGTCACAGAGTTGGACATGACTGAGTGACTGAACAACAACAAATACACTTTTTAAGTTTAGATGAAAAAAATAAAAACTTTAAGAATTCTATAAAGAAAAATAATGATATAATCTTAATTCTACTAGATGCTAAAGTATATTGTAATGGAAAGATAACAATTTTTAAAGCTTGCTTTAGGGGGACTTCCTGGTGATCCAGGGGTTAAGACTCTGCTTTCACTGCAGGGGGTGAATTTTCGATCCCTAGTTGGGGAATTAAGACCCTGCATACTGTGTGGCACAGCTTAAATAAATGAATAAATGTGGTTCAGGATAAAGAAGATAAAGACAGGTTAACAGAACAGAAATTAGAGTTCATAAGTAGGCTCAAATAGTTAAGGCAAAGAAGAAAATGTCAAATTGAAATTTCAAATCAGTGGAGAAAATATGCATTAACTAACAGAGAGTGTTTAGACAACTGACTAATTAAATGGTAAAGAAATCTGCCTAGGATCCTACATACAGGATACCTAGGTTCAATCCCTGGGTCAGTAAGATCCCTTGGAAAAGAGAATGGCTACCCATTCCGGTATTCTTGCCTGGAGAACTTCAAGGACAGAGGAGCCTGGTGGGCTACAGTCCATGGAGTTGCAAAGAGTCAGACATGACTGAGTGATTAACATTTTCACTTTCACATTTTATACCCCCCACATTCCATGTGGATCAATTATTTAAACATGAAAAGTGAAAGTGAAGTCTCTTAGTCATGTCCAACTCTTAGTGACCCTACCAGGCTCCTCCTTCCATGGGATTTTCCTGGCAAGAGTACTGGAGTGGTTGCCATTGCCTTCTCCAACATGAAAAAGTCCCCCAAACTTTAAAAGTGGCATTAGAAAGCATAGACCATATTTTAATTATTATGCTAAATATGAAACACAAAACAAAAGACATAGGGGAAACACTGCTTCATTTGACACGTCAAAAAACATTCGGATAAAACAACTTCATAGAAAAATTTAAAAATCCCCCAAACTTGTAATGTAATTTCAATTATATCATAAAAAAGTGTATACTTCTTTAAATTATAAGAAAAGAACAAGCCAAAAGAAAAATGGGTAAATTATATGAACAAATAATTCACAAGAAAGGAAATACAAATGGTTCATAAGTATATGAGAAGATAATAAATCTCTCTTGTAGTAAGAGAAAGGCATATTACAATGAAAATGAGATACCATTTTTCACCTACAATATTGGAACATAGAAAAATTTGATAACCTTTAGTTGTTGAAAAGTGTGGAAAATAGTCATTTTATGTGCTGCTGGGGAAATGGAAACTTGGGACAACCTCTATGTTGAACAGCTTGACAATATCTATCAAAATTGCAATGTACGTGTCTTTTGACCTGGGAATTTTACTTCCATGAATTTCTTCTATGAATTTAGTCTTTTAGTTGCTCTTGAGTAAAATCAAATACAAGAAGACATTTGCACATCATTATTAATAATAGAAAAAAGATTATAAATAATCCAAATGTCCATCAACAAAGTACTTGCAAAATAAATTATATCTCTAGAGTGATATACCTCTTTAGAGTATATCTCTGTGCTTTTATAAACAGGATCACTGCTCAGCTCTTAAAACAGTATGAACATTATATTACTGTTTGTGCATACATGCATGTGTGTGTCTGTGCATGTTTAAAACAGTATATATTTAAAGTATATGCAGAGAATATTCCAGGAAGAAAATGCAAGAAACTGACAATGTTGGCTGCTTCTAGGGAGGTGAACTGAGAGGCTGAAACTAGGTGTAAAGGTGTATATTTAAAAATACTTTTACATGTTTAAAATTTTACAATATATATGAATACATTATCTATTCAAAATATAAATAATTAAGTTTTTAATGAGGTAATGAGGACTAGTTAAAAGACTTACAATGCCTGACACAGGGTCAGCAGGCAATAAATGGCTATTATATTTGCTATTATTATATTAAATAGCAATTGGAAGATGATGGTGGAAAATGGAAAAATCATGGAGTCAAATGATTGTCTTTCTTGGATATGGGGTTCCCTGTCCCTAAGTATTTGGAGAAGGCAATGGCAACCCCACTCCAGTACTCTTGCCTGGAAAATCCCATGGACGGGAGAGCCTGGTAGGCTGCAGTCCATGGGGTCGCTAAGAGTTGGACGTGACTGAGCGGCTTCACGTTCACGTTTTACTTTCATGCACTGGAGAAGGAAATGACAACCCACTCCACTGTTCTTGCCTGAGAATCCCAGGGACTGGGGAGCCTGGTGGGCTGCCGTCTATGGGGTCGCACAGAGTCGGACATGACTGAAGCAACTTAGCAGCAGCAGCAGCAGTCCCTAAGTATTAGAATGAACCATATGAAATAGCCAATATTTAACAGCATTTGACCTGCAAAAATAACAATTTCATATAAATCAACCCCAAATTACTTTATTCTTTGTAAATTAGACTGTAGGTGATCATGAGAATCATGATGACCGTTAGTTCAATTATTCCTCACCATTGAAACTTACCTGGTTTCCAATTTGGAGAGTGAGAATTCAGAGAGTGAGTTAGGATAATGGGAATACTGCACTACATGGATTAATTTGGTTCCTGCATTTTGGATAGTGAGTATCTTGAATTGCATAAGGAAGAATTTATTTAAACTTTTTTTTTTTTTTTCAAAACTCATTGCTGCTGCTGCTGCTAAGTTGCTTCAGTTGTGTCCAACCCTGGGCGACCCCATAGACGGCAGCCCACCAGGCAACCCCGTCCCTGGGAGTCTGCAGGCAAGACTGCTGGAGTGGGTTGCCATTGCCTTCACCGAAAACTCACGGATTCCTGAATTAAGATAACAAGTTTGGACGCTGAGGGTTTGGATAGTCAATGAGGCGTACCTGTTTTGCAGAAGAACCTCACAGCTTTCCAAGCATTTTATTATAAGTGACCTCACATATTTCTTAATCGATGGAGGTGTTATCTCAACGTCCATCCCATTTAACAAAAGGGGAACTGTTTCTGCTTTCAGCTGCAAGNTGAGGCGTACCTGTTTTGCAGAAGAACCTCACAGCTTTCCAAGCATTTTATTATAAGTGACCTCACATATTTCTTAATCGATGGAGGTGTTATCTCAACGTCCATCCCATTTAACAAAAGGGGAACTGTTTCTGCTTTCAGCTGCAAGCCAGTGCTAACCAATGTGACACAACTGGTGTTGAGGGACCTGACAGGCGCCTGTTCAATGGGAAGACTACAGGTCACATGTCTTCCAAGGCAAGCACCTGTCCTTCCTGCCTTCCATCTGTTAGTGAGCTATCAAAAGTCCGGAAGCTCAGAAGTTACGTGTCAGTGGTAGTGGCAGCACGAACGGCTCAGATGTGTCTGAGTCTTTGTGGCCCCGTAGACTGTAGCCTGCCAGGCTCCTCTGTCTCTCTGTCTATGGAATTCTCCAGGCAGAAAGCCTGGCGTGGGTTGCCATTCCCTTCTCCAGGGGATCTTCCTGACCCAGGGATTGAACCCGGGTTTCCTGCCTTGCAGGCAGATTCTGTACCACCTGAGCCGCAGGGAAGCCCAGAGCGAAGAGTAACAGCACCGCTCGGGGTGGCTACCACTTTGCACATGTTTGTAAACTCTGTTAACCAACAGCAAGAAAACTCTAATTTTTCTAAGTTTCCCCCTCATGGTAAAACTATTGAAGAATAGATAGGGGACAGCAAACTCCTTCTGTAGGTAAAACATAGGCAGACTCCCAAAGGGACATCAGAAAGGGAAGAAGGGAGACAACCACTTTGATCAATTCCTAAGGCTATAGACATCATTTCTACAAAAGCCATATTGTGAAGCTTCTGGAGTTGAGGCTGCTCTTACGCCCAAAGTTTCCATAATGATCTAAGGCTGTATTGAACCCAAAAGGGGTCAGTTCGTCCCTCCCGAATCTTGGGAACAGGCAGGAAGAGAGAAGGGGGAAATGAGTTGCCCTCTCAGGTAGACTTCTGCTCTTACGCTATGACCGACCTAGGAATTGTTTTAAGGAAATCAGAAGTAACACGGATGAGATTCTCATGAGCACAGAAAGATTCAGTATCAAATAGGGAATCTGTTGGCTAGAGACCACAGTAGACCCAGGGATACAACAGGTGCTTAGGAAACATTTGTAGACTGAACGACACCAGAGTAGACCCTGGTATACAGTAGGTGCTCAGTAAACACTTGTAGACTGAATGGGACCAGAGTAGACCCAGGTATACAATAGAAAGTGAAAGTGAAGTCGCTCAGTTGTGTCCGACCCTTTGCGACCCCACGGACTCTAGCCCACCAGGCTCCTCCGTCCACGGGATTCTCCAGACAAGAACACTGGAGTGGGTTGCCATTTCCTTCTCTGATACAATAGGGGCTCAGTAAACAGTTGTAGATTGAATAGAACCAGAGTAAACCCAGGGACACAGTAGGGGTTCAGTACATGTTTGTGAATTGAAATGGCTGTGAATGAGTCCTGAAAATGGGGAATCAAGACAGAAAGCAAACCATAAACCATGCTATACTAATAAGACAGCAGACCTGGGCCAAGCTGGAACCTCTTGAGTGCAGTTTCCTCATTTTTAGCGTAGATTCTTTAACATTTTATTGGTTGTATGTCTTAGTATTTCTACTTTGTGCTCCTCCTTTTTAGGAAGCTTGAGTAGAATTCCTTGGAAGTCACGCTCATCTCCTGTGTTTTATAGATGAGGCACGTTCATCAGATAAAGTTAATGACATCCCTCCCTTGCCGTCCCCGACAGGATTGTTGATAATTGCAAATAAGAATATCAGATCCATGGAGGAAAATACTGCAGGTGCCAAGTCTGTGGTGTCAGGATGGCTAACAGCCTTCACACAAGTGTCCTTGATATTCCAAGGCAACACTTGGATTTTGGATTTTATAAATGGTTTCCTCTTTAAAACTTGCAGCTGATCAAGAAGCACACCTCAAGTTGAGGAGACTTCCCATTACTAGCTCTCTATTCAGGGGCAAAGAGACAAGATAGGTGTTCTCAAAACACCTGCACTTCAGTGACAGATATGAGAGAGGGGAAACGTCAGAAAAGTGAAACTGATGGTTATGCAGGACAATTCAACTGATGAAAACTGCTGCGAGGAAAAGAAGCCAGGTAAAGGGGCGACAGAAGATAACTGGTGGGGGGAGTCCTCTTTAGATTGGCTGACCAGGTGAGACCTTTTGGAGGAGGAGACGCGTCCTGAGACCTGACTAATAGGGAGAAGTGAAAGTGTTCATTGCTCAGTCGTGTCCAACTCTTTGAGACCCCATGGATTACAGCCTGCCAGGTTCCTCTGTCCATGGAATTCTCCAGGCAAGAATACTGGAGTGGATAGCCATTCCCTTCTCCAGGGGATCTTCCCGACTCAGGGATCAAACCCAGGTCTCCTACATCGCAGGCAGATTCTTTACCATCTGAGCCACCAGGGAAGCCCATGCAAAAATCTGGCTGAAGTATCCCAGGCCGTGGGGTTGATGATGATGACATTGACGACAATGGTATTCACTGAGGACTTATTACATTCCAGGCTTTATTCTAAGCACCGGTGCCATTTTATTCAACCTTCTCGATGACTCACTGAGGTAAAGGACGATTATTATCCCCATTTTCTTGATGGGAAAATCGAGGAACAGAAAGGACAGAGAGTTGCCTGTGGTTCTATAATTAAATGATCTGATAGAGCAAGTTAGAGCCCCTGCTATGTGGGGAGGAACTTAGTAGGTTGGAAAAGCAAAAGTTAGGCTGGGGTGCTGGAGCCAGCTCTGAGATGAACCTGGGGAGGTCAGATCCTATAGGGCCTTGCAGGCCAGTGTCTGTTCTGTGAAAGTGTTTGCCATCCAAGACATCTGTTGGCAATTATCTGTTGACAGTCTGGCAAAACAGCCTGGACATCTCAGTGGAAGTGGATGATCTAACCTTCAACCCAGCTCATGTTAGCAGGTGATATTTCTGCAACATGAGAGTGGGCGGGGTACCAGGCCCACACAGGATCCCACCCAGCCTGGCAGTTTACTCACTGAATGACCTTAGATGAACCCCAGAATGGGATGAGTGTCAGTTTCTTCTCTAAAATGAGGCCATGCACACCCACCTCCCAAACCAGTTGTGAGGATTAAGTAAAACCAGAGAGAGAAGAACGAAAAGGTGAAAGTCACTCAGTTGTGTCTGATTCTTTGAGACCCTACTGACTATAGCCCGCCAGGCTCCTCTGTCCATGGAATTCTCCAGGCAAGAATACTGGAGTGAGTAGCCATTCCCTTTTCCAGGGGATCCTCCCAACCCAGGGATCAAACCGCGGTCTTCCGCATTGCAGGCAGATTCTCTACTGTCTGAACCACCAGGGCAAGTTTCTGTCTAGCGCCCACTGTAGGCACTCAGCAATTTTAGTTCTCTGCCTTCCCTTTTTCCTTAACTATGGTGCACACCCTGCATCCACTCCCAAGCGGCTGATGAAGATCAGGACTGGGGCATTTAAGCTCCCTGCCTTCCCTCCCTTCCACATGCTTGTTTATTACCTGCTTCCTCCGCTCCCTGAACTCTGCTGGGGACAGATAGTGAGTCCTGCAGGCTAACGACAACTGCTCCCTCTAAGGAATGGGAGTTTTCTGCGGGCAGTGACACGGTGCCCATGCAAAGTTGGACAACAATAGACAGCCCGGAGAAAGGTCTCGAGCCTCAGAGCGATGCAGGGAAACCGGCCGCTCTTCATATCCAGGCTCCTTCCCTGGATGCATGCTGTGCTCAGCTGCTCAGTCGTGTCCGACTCTTTGCGACCCATGGACTGTAGCCCGCCAGGCTCCTCTGTCCATGGGATTCTCCTCGCAAGAACACTGGAGTGGGGTGCCATGCCCTCCTCCAGGGGATTTTCCCAACCCAGGGATCAAACCCACATCTCCTTCATCTCTTGCACTGGCAAGTGAGTTCTTTACCACTGAGCCACCTGGGACGTCGGCCCTGGCTGTGCTCATAAGATAAATTCAAACAGCTCTCCTCTGGCTGCCTGCCCTGCATTTCCTGACATATCTGTGACCCATTCTAGACAATTAGAAGCTGAAACTCCAATACTCTGGCCACCTGATGGGAAGAGCTGACTCACTGGAAAAGACCCTGATGCTGGGAAAGATGGAAAGCAGGAAGAGAAGGGGGCGACAGAGGATGAGAGGGTTGGATGGCATCACTGACTCAGTGGACATGAGTTTAAGTGAACTCCGGGAGTTGGTGATGGGAAGGGAGGCCTGACATGCTGGTGCCCTTGGCGTCGCAAAGTGTTCAGACACGACTGAGAGTCTGAACTGACTGACTGAGACCATTAGGAAGGCTGTTTCTCAGGACCTGGAACTCTGGGCTCGGTCCTGCATTTCACTTTGCAATCCCTCATCCATTTCCGCCTAGAATCTCACTGCCGACCTTCCCATCTCCCCTGATTTTTGGTGTCTTGTTAAATGACAATTTCTTTCTCTTTCTCTTTCTCTAGTACCTGAGGTTGGGAAGTTACCTTCTTCAATCCCAGCTCTCTATTCGTACCTTTAAGGCCAAGCATTTTAGAAGCATGCATGGCTCTAAAACAGTTTTCAGTTAAGACTGCCCTGTTAAAATACTTTGTGTGTGTGTGTGTGTGTGTGTTTTCCTTTAGTGTTCTGGTAGCCATTGCTTATGCCTGACTTTAGGAATCCATGTTTTCTGGACACTGGGCTGTCTCTATGTTATGATTATTTTAGCTCTTTAAGAGGGAACCACTTTAATCCCCTGATCACACAGTCACGTGAGCTACTTCTCCATCTCAATAAGCAATTAAAAGTGCCCTTTGGGTATTCCAAGTTTTAATCATTCCATTTGTGCAGCGTTCCTGGGCTCAGAAGGCCTTTCTTGGCCTCCTCTCGGATGGAACTTTTCTCCAAGGAGGAGGTGGAGCAGCGGAAAGTCAGAATGAGGCGGGAGGCCAGACCCCTCAGTCTTAAGGCACCGTCTCTCCTGCAGGGGCCAGAAGCCGGTCCCCTGCAGCAGTGGGTGGGGTGGGACGCAGGCTTGGGGCCGAGCCAGGAAGCATTGCCGCCAGGACCAGCTTAGCAACCTTAGGCATGGACTGACTTTCACCTGTAAAATGTGGATAATAATCGCTGTCTCATCCTTTTGCTGAGAGCGCAGAGAAGCTCCTGCCTCACTAACGGTGCTATGATGGTCCCGATGGTGCTGAAAGGTGTCTGAGTCCGTCCCACGTCTGACGCTCCAGCCAGTGCTTGTCCAGCTGCGGGTCACGTGCCCTTGACTAGTGACCACATGCTCAGTGAGTCGGACAACACCCGTACGCCTTCACAGCTTGTCAGTGGATTGAGTCCACTGCCTGAACTTGGATGAACTTGGACGTCCTGGCGATATCCAACTGCTGCAGTAATTTGAAAGCTTTTAATTCTCATTTTCTGAACTTACCACAAACTGATAAGGAACTGCAAGCCTGCAGTGATCCATGCTTTAGGCTGTGAGCCCTTCGAGGATCCATATGGTGCAGGTGCTGTGGGAAGCCCAGGAGATTTGCTGGAATGGTCGACACCCACCCCCAACACACCCCCACACTTCAGTGCTTAGGAAGCCTGTGCTGCTGGTCTGTCCACAAGAACAGTGAACCGTCTGCCCAGGTGCCAGCCCATCACCATGGTGACCGCCATAGTTCATCTCGGTCTCTGAGCAAGGATCCTGTTCCACCCTCTGCTTTGGCTTGGCATGTAGACAGGAAAGGGGGTTGGATTGCCCTCCTTTCCCGTGCCATAAAACCAAGGAAAACATCCTGGCTGGCACTCAAGCCTCACAAAACAGCAGCAACAACAGAAATCTTGGCAGGATTTCAAAGGGCTGACTCCTGCCACAGCCGCTCTCCCTCCAGAAGGCCACTTGGTGGCATCAAGTGGAGGGTCATTTTCCAAAGCAAACTGCCTAGTTCTTCCAGGCACTGGACGATACTCCTTTGGTATCAGTACAAGCTACATACAGGGACCAGTGTTCTTTAGGGCCTAAGAATCACAAAAAAAAAATCTTCATTCACTTGGGAAATTAAAGATACAGGGTCAGAAAACATTAACTGAAAACTCAGTGCTTTCAAGGCTAGTTGAGGATACTGCGTTTTTGAAGGGATAGACTTCTTTAACAACAACAAAAGGTCATAAACAGCACTGCAAACACCCAGTGATGACGGTGAGATGTTTGTAATAACATTTCTATTGAAAAGGGAGTTTCAAATATTTGGCACACGCCTCAGACTCTCTCCGGCCCCCCTTCTTGGCAGCTGTTATTTGCAAATCCCTTCTCTCTTTTTTTCCCTCTATTATCTGGCTTCAGAATGTCAGTGTAGAATTCAAGACCATGACCGATGGACAGGAGATGATAAATGGAATGGGAGTTATTCGGCTTCCTGGTGTAGTCATTTCAAGTAACATGTGCTCTTCACATGCATTATCGTTTTAACCCTCACCAGCAACGTGATTTTTGCTATTCATGGTGTATGTAAGCACTCACACGTGAGAAAACGGGAGCTCTGAGAGATTGAGGCGGTCAATCAATAGTGACCTTGGAGCCTTGACCCACTGCTCTGTATAGCACAGGAGGGGAGGAGGGTTTATTATGCTCCTTCTGTATGCTGTGTGCATGCGTGCTCAGTCACTTTAGTCATGTCCGACCCTTTGTGACCCCATGGACTATAGACCGCCAGGATCCTCTGCCCATGGGATGTTCCAGGCAAGGATCCTGGAGTGGGTTGCCACGTCCATTTCCTCTAGCGTATCTTCCTAAACCAAGGATCGAACCCAAATCTCCTGTGTTTGCCTGGGAGGCTGCAGTCCGTGGGGTCGCGAAGAGTTGGACGCGACTGAGCGACTTCACTTTCACTTTTCACTTTCATGCATTGGAGAAGGAAATGGCAACCCACTCCAGTGTTCTTGCCTGGAGAATCCCAGGGACGGGGGAGCCTGGTGGGCTGCCGTCTGTGAGGTCGCACAGCGTCGCACACGACTGCAGTGAGCTAGCAGCAGCAGCGGCAGGCGGATGCTTTACCCACGGAGGCACCTGTGCCAACCTCTCATAGTCTGTAGCTGATCTAATCTTATAAATCGTGATTGGTGCCAACCTGTGAGACATTATTCTTCTTGATTTTCAGATGACGAGAGTGGGGTTCAGAGAATTTAAACTTGTTCAAGACTGATATAGGTCATAAGGGGGCTAGGATCTGGACCCACACTGCTCTGAATCTGAAGCACATCTGTTTTACTCACTACATGGCCTCAACAGTTCAGCCTCTGCAGAGAACAGAATTGAGAGCAAGACATGGCTAGGGCATTTAGAGGAATGGTATTAATGACAGCAACAACTCGCATATGACTCAGTGTTCCACATTTAGAGAAATGACTAAATTCCCCTCATACTGGTATTTGCAGCTATTATAAATGGTTAATATGATGACTATGTAGAAACAGGCAAAAGTGTTTACCAAATAACATTAAGAAATCCGTGTGCTGATTACATTTATGCAGAAATTATGCATATAGATGGATAAAGTGTAAGACCCACAAAGAAAATAGCTTTTGGCTGGGATACAGGACAATAAGATGCTTTAGCATTATTAGTTGCTCAGTCATGTCCAACTCTTTGTGACCCCATGGACTGTAGCCTGCCAGGCTCCTCTGTCCATGGAATTCTCCAGGCAAGAATACTGGAGTGTGTAGTCATTCCCTTCTCCAGGGGATTTTCCTGACCCAAGGATTGAACCCGAGTCTCCTGCATTGCAGGCAGATTCTTTAGCATTTGAGCCACGAGAGAAGCCCAAGATGTTTTAAAGCTGCATTAAACCAAACAAAATGCTTAAAGAAGTGTGTGCATTCAGGCATCAGGAAAAGCTGGCCAAAGACAATAGGCAAAAATAATCACCCACTAAGAAATGCGTCCTCAAGGATTTAAAGAAGATATTTCCAAAATGATGAGATGGCCATAACGGCACTTAGGGCAAAAATTACATACTGACTCAGAGCGGTTTTAGAGTAAAAGCTTGATATTGGGAAGTCTGAGTATTTTAAGTGGAGATTTTGTACACTAGAGTGATCCAAAGGCCACGTTTCTTTCATTTCCTCAATGCATTCAACTCTGCTTCTTTTTAGATTTCATGGTAAAGTTCTAGGTAGCGACTTTGAAAATGAATCTCACATTGTTTTTTAGATGCCGTAGGGCAAGCAAATTCATCTGAGTTCTATTACTTTGTGTGTGTGTGTGTGTGTGTCATTCAAATTCCAGCTTTCCATTTACCAAACTCCCATCCACCAATTATCCATTCAAGAGGCATTTACTTGGTGCCTACCAGTTTCCCTGGTGGCTCAGACAGTAAAGAATCTCCCTGCAATGCAGGAGACCTGGGTTCAATCCCTGGGTAAGGAAGATCCCCTGGAAAAGGGAATGGATATCCACTCCAGTATTCTTGCCTGGAGAATCCCGTGGATAAAGGAGCCTGGTGGGCTACAGTCCATGGGGTCAGAAAGAGTCGGACACGACTGAGTGAATCACTTATCATGATCTAGACCTTGTGAGGCCCTAGAAATACAAGATAGTCAACTTGTCCTCAGGTTCCTCTGAGTCTCACACAGGAAACAAGGAAAGACTAAACCTGGAGACAAAGAGGCGCAGGGAAAGACGATTCCTACGCGGATCTGTCGAGAGGTAAGAGGTATCGTGTGCAGGACGCCAGGGGCATGGGGCAGGGGCAGGTGCCCCCACTGAGAGTCAGAGACAGATGCTCAGAAGAGGTGATGGACAGTGGGTCCTGAAAGGTGAGGAGAAGCTAGACTGGGGAAATCGGACGGAAGGGAAGGGTAGGGACTGCGGTCCAGGCAGTGAGCCACACTGCGCCAGGGCATGTAGGCAAGAGAGCACGGCCAGTTTGGGGATGGGCAGGTGGTCTGTGTGGCTACAGGATGACACACGAAGTGGGGAAGGGAGGTGGACCGAGGCTGGGAAGCACAAAGGCCCCACCGCGGAGGGCTTTGAGAGCCAAAGTCAGGAGCAGAGCACTCGATGGGCGCACTAGAAACTACACCAGTGCAGCTTCAGTCACCTGCTGAGACCCACACGGTGCGTATTAGGAGCAGTGGAACATTCTGGGGTGATCTGAGGTCCCCAGCTGAGGCTGGGCAGTGTGAACTGTGAACAGACCTACCTATCACGGTGTCTTCAACTCCTCACAAAAGGGAATGTGCCTTATGCATCCTTATAAACACCACACCTCGTTCCTTTTGTGCCCGGGGCCTAGTAGATGCCACCCAAAACGTCCCTTGGCCAGATGATTGACTTAAAATTTAAACACAAAGCCAAACTACCCCTCATTGTCAAGAGATAAAGCGGTGTTATCCTGCAGTATCCAGTGGGCAGAGATTGTCTGCTTCTACTGTTGACAGCAGATGAGTGAAAATGGCACATCCCACTTACGGCCAAGGCAGAAATTCATGGGGGTTTCCTTTAAATGCTTATGGACAGGGTTTCTGCATTACCAACCTTCATTCTTTTTATGGGATAGGAAATGAAACAGACGTCAGTTATTTCAGTTTCAATTTTCAAGTCTTATCTTTGAAGCTATTTAAAGAAAATAAATCCTCCACACAGTAAACATTCACATGTAAGAACTGCATGTAAGAAATCTGGGATGGTGGCAATTTCAAACCCTGAGTTGGAAAGGGTTTTCACTTGGATGAAATGGAAATAAAGAGGGATAGGACTTCTGGGTGTTCTGACCAACCGGAGCTCTTCCCGTAAGCTCTGAACACAGGGGAATCTGATGAATGACTTGATCCCACTGAGGAGAAAGGACCAGACACCCTAGAAGAGTGTGCTTGCAAAGAGAAGGGAGCTCCACATGAATGTATCTCACTGGAAATCAGCTAAGGGAGGGGGCAGTTTACAGGTTAATAGGGAAACAGGCTCAGAAAGGTCAAGTAACTTTTCCAAGGTCACACAGCTAGCAAGCGGCAGTCCTCAGATATACACTCTTGTCTGTCTGACCCTTAAGCCCAAGTTAAACAAGCTTACAATTTACATTCCAGTCATGTGAAGCCAACTTATTGGAAAATACCCTGATGCTGGAAAAGATTGCAGGCAGGAGGGGAAGGGGGCAGCAGAGGATCAGGTGGTTGGATGGATCACCCATGCAATGGACATGAACTTGAGCAAACTCCAGGAGATAGAGGAGGACAGGGAGATCTGGTGGCATGCGGCAGTCCAGGGGGGATCTCAAAGAGTCGGACACGACTTAGCGACTGAACAAGTGAAACTGCCTAGAATCCATCCATACCCCCCGTTTTCTCCATCCTTCTCTGATGCTATTCCTGGATGGAACCACCTACTCATCTTACAGAATCAATTCAAGAGCCAGTAACTCCGTGGAGACTTGGTCTTCCACCCCCACCGTCCAACAACCTCTCTGTTCTTTGTGCCTGGAGTCAGACTGTAGGTTCTACTCCCTTCTCGGCCACTCACTGGCCCTACGACCTTCGGGAAGTACCTCCCTAAGCCTGAGTTTCCTCACCTGCAAAATAGGGCCAACAAGAGTCCCATAAAGTTGTTGTAAGCATTAAAAAGTGAAATAACTCCTTGCCCAGGGCACAGCAGCATGCCTGGCATGCAGGATACACTCAGTTATGTTAGCTAGCATTTTGTGCATTGCTGTAACCAGGCAGATGTCTCTGCCAGCAGAGTCTTTTTTCTTTCTCCTCTACTAGACAGTGATCTCCTTAAGGATGATGGATACGTAGTGTCTCATAGATAGATGCTTGTGGGATGAACCATGAATAATGGCCGAAGGAGGATCTGGCGCGGTGGGGGATAGGGGGGTACTGATGAACTCCACAGGCAGGTCTCATTGACCTCGACCCCCCATGCCTCTCCAAGGGCACCCTGGCCTTCCGTGGACCAAGCTCTTCAGGAGATTGGAAGGACAGCTTGTCTGATGCTGTGTCCAGCAAACATGGCACAGAACACATGCCTGAACCTGGTTCTCCCCATTCTAGATCTAGCATTCCCTCCCCAGAACACACTGGTTGAGGGGCGCCATCACCCCCATGATTAAATTCTTCCGCCTCCAGGAGACGGTGGACACATTCGTGAAACACACCACCCAGTTTCCGGGACTCCTAACAACCGCTCACTCTGCAGGTCCATTCCCAGCCCGGGAGCAGCCAGAACTGCCCCAGGGACACAAGGTCGGCAAGCCCTGGCCTCCCGGAGGTCAGCAGACCGCATCCAGGGGAAGGGAGGCCGCACGTGGTCAGGACGCCACCCCTGCTCCGCCTCCTCAAGCCTCCGCTCTGCGCTGCCCGGGGCCAGCGCGCCCCCAGACACCACGTCCCTCCGGCCTTGATGTGCTGGAGGTGGCCGAGGGAACGCAGGCCACCTGACAACTCAGATTAAAGGACAACAGCCGGTCTGTGGCCACTTCAAAAGCATCAGGTCAACAGAGTCCCCAGCAGCTCGCTGCCAGCTGCTCCAGCAACGTCACCCATGTTCCCATCTCCGGAGCTGGGCCCCGTGCTTCGCCAGCTCCTTCCTCTAACTGGGGGAGCCGCCTCCTTGTTACCCATCCCGCAGGCCGCCCGGAGAGCGACTGGGAATTTCAGGCAAAGCTGGGTGATCATAACTGCTTACCTCCTGTATTGCTTAATTTTGGTTCCTGAAAGACAAAGCTTATTGAAATTTCAGATATCTGAGGTATTTAAAAATCTCCTATCCCTCCTTTCCAAAGCAGGGTGCATTGATTTTAAAATTCTTCCTCTGATTTAGAAGGCCCTGGACTAGTATTTGCCCAGATAAATGTCTGATTTCTTCCTATGCTGGGTGTGGCTAGTGAAATTCCTGACTAGCTCTGTTGAAACAACTCTTCAGGTGACTTTCTGAGCCTGGAGCCAAAAGCCCATTTCCTCAGAAGGATGGGAGAACTTTTAAAGTAGTTTTTATAAATAAAATTATTTTCTCCCCCCCTCCTTTTTTTCTGGCTGCTCGGCATGTGGAATCTAGTTCCCTGACCAGGGATTGAGCCTGTACCGTTTGCACTGAAAGTGTGAAGTCGTAACCACTCTGGAGCATCAAGGAAATCCTAATAAATGTGTTTTCTTACTGCTCAACTGTTTTGCAAATATTAGGTGATAAGAGTACCAGGAAAATATTACAGCCTGGTTCTGAAATGAAGAAATTAAGCTTTATTTCTCATTCTTGGTGACCACTGACCAGGCCAGGTCTTGTCATGGAAGCCCGTGTGCACTGGTTTTGGGCTCTGAGTATGAGATTCTGCTCAGCCATGACCTGCCAAATGGTCCTCAGTTGCCCCGAGGGGCTGTGGATGGGAGGTTGGCTTCTACGCTGACCACCTTCCCCAAGAGACCCACGGGTCCCTCCCCAGGCTCTTCTCACAGGCCTTGCACACCCCTCCAAGCCAGCACACCTCTCCCTGCCAGCTTTGCCCACCAGCCCGTGACCGCTACCCTAGGAAGGAGGCCACAGCTCCATGATGGAGGTCCATCGCCTGGCACACTGCCAGGAAGACAGAGTGGGCTCAGAAAGTGCCCTGAACCAATCAATAGGTGAGTAAGGGGTCGGGTGAGTGGAGGCAAGAAAGGCAAATGGCCACCGAACCAGGATGCGTGAGCCTGGGAAGCCCAGTGGTGTTAGGAGGACTATGAGTGAGAGGAGAGAGCCAGATGCCATGTTGCTCCAAGGCTGGAGGACAAAGATGGACACATAATGGGCGCTTGGTAAACTATGACAACAAACACTGAATGGGCACTTTCTGGCCGAGACATTGGGCTAAGCCCTTTGTGTGGGTTACCTCTCTTAATCCTCATGCTGGGCTTCCCAGGTGGCTCAGTGGTGAAGAATTCACCTGCAGTGCAGGAGAGGCCAGAGACATGGGTTCGATCCCTGAGATGGGAAGATCCCCTGGAGGAGGAAATGGCAACCCACTCCAGTATCCTTGCCTGGGAAGTCCCATGGACAGAGGAACTTGATGAGCCATAGTCCTTGAGGTCAAAAAGAGCTGGACATGACTCAACAACTAAACAACAACAACAAATCCTTACATTAAACCCTACAAGGAGCTGACATACTTTTGGTGAAGGAGGTTAAGGATCCAGTGAGAAACACTGACTTCTCTATCAAGGCAGGAAAGACATGATCCAGTTCCTATCCATATCATCATTCTGTGAGACAATACTGTCCATAGATGGACCCAGAGAGGGTTATCCTAAATGAAGCAGGTCAGACAGACAAAACTAAATATCATAGGCTGTCACTCTTTTGTGGAATCTAAAAAAAGTGGTGCAAATGAACTTATTTACAAAGCAGAAACAGACTCACAGACATAGAACACAAACTTACAATGGCCAAAGGGGAAGGGGGTAGGTTTGAGATGAACAGACCCACACCACTGTGTATAAAATAACAAGAACCCATTGCATAGCACACAGAATTATATTCAGTATATTGCAATAACCTAGAATGGAAAAGAATCTGAAAAAGAATATATATATATATGCATATACCATATATATTTATGAATCACTTAGCTGTATACTTGAAACTAACACAAATTGTAAATCAACTATAATCATTACAAAAATAATTTTTAAATTATCATTGTACATTCTTACTGGAAAGACAGTGTTTTGCCATGGAGCACATAGGTTCTAGAGTTCAAGTTCCAGTTCTGCAATTTGGGGGGATAAAGCTGGGTGATTGATTTTATTTCTATCCCCTGTGCCAGCTCCTTTATGGGAAAGTGAGAGCGTGCACGGTTTCACATGGGCCATTGTGGAGTCCAGCTACATCAGGACAGCCTGCAGTACTTCACTTTAGGTGGTAGCCTTGGAAATGCATCTCTCTGTTGCCTCAAACCATACATGGTTCTCTATGTAATTATCAGCAGAAGGCTTGATGCCATTCCCTCTCTGCTGGTATGATATCTTTTACTTTTGGCAGTTCAGTTCAGTTCAGTCCCGCAGTCCTGTCTGGCTCTTTGCGACCCCATGAATTGCAGCACGCCAACCCTCCCTGTCCATCACCAACTCCCGGAGTTCACTCAAACTCACATCCATTGAGTCAGTGAAGCCAACCAGCCATCTCATCCTCTGTCATCCCCTTCTCCTCCTCCCCCCAATCCCTCCCAGCATCAGGGTCTTTT
>SJYV01046232.1:3136-14669 GCA_006410875.1 Neotragus pygmaeus | reverse complement strand
GACTGCAGCCATGAAATTAAAAGACGCATGCTCCTTGGAAGAAAAGTTATGACCAACCTAGATAGTATATTCAAAAACAGAGACATTACTTTGCCGACTAAGGTCCATCTAGTCAAGGCTATGGTTTTTCCTGTGATCATGTATGATGTGAGAGTTGGACTGTGAAGAAGGCTGAGCACCGAAGAATTGATGCTTTTGAACTGTGGTGTTGGAGAAGACTCTTGAGAGTCCCTTGGACTGCAAGAAGATCGAACTCGTCCATTCTGAAGGATTTCTTTGGAAGGAATGATGCTAAAGCTGAAACTCCAGTACTTTGGCCACCTCATGCGAAGAGTTGACTCATTGGAAAAGATTCTGATGCTGGGAAGAATTGGGGGCAGGAGGAGAAGGGGATGACAAAGGATGAGATGGCTGGATGGCATCATGGACTCGATGGACATGAGTCTGAGTGAACTCCGAGAGATGGTGATGAACAGGGAGGCCTAGGGTGCTGCGATTCATGGGGTCACAAAGAGTCAGACATGACTGAGCGACTGAACTGAACTGAACAATAGTCTGAGTCCCTGGAAGGCAGAAGGTCCCAACTGTGCCGCTTCACTTCCCTGGACCTTCACCCCCTTGTCCACAAAAGGGAAGACAGGGTGCTACACAAGTCCTTCACAAACCTGTGCACGTGAAACACCTGGGCAACTTACTAAATAAAAATGCAGATTCCCAGACCAGACTCAGCTAATAAAATCCAACTATTGAGAGGCAAGCCTGGGAACCAGCCCTGAATCTGGTGCTCTCAAAACCACTTCGGGGGGCTTCCCAGGTGGCGCCGGTGGTAAAGAATCCTCTGGCCAAAAGAGGAGACATAGGAGACGCAGGTTTGATCCCCTGGTCAGGAAGATCCCCTGGAGTAGGGAAATGGCATCCCCCTCTAGTATTCTTGCCTAGAGAATCCTATGGACAGAGGAGCCTGGCGGGCTACAGTCCACGGAGTTGCAAAGAGTCAGACATGATTAAGCGACTGAGCGCGTATGCACACACCACAACTAAAGGAACCCTGCTTGCTTGCATCAAGGAAGACCCAACAAACAAATAAGCTTTTTTTAAAAAAAAATACAAAGCCACTTTGAGGCACACCATGCAGTCAGACCCATGACACCCCCCAGATTCCAGGGGAGTGATGACACAACCTGCTAGTCAGATATCCACGTGAGAATTTGTTTTCTCTGTGCATAGATGCTAAAAGTGCAACAGCTACCTGGAGGACTTGAGCGTCTTTGGCGTTCAGAGGAGCCACGGCTTGTAAGATCCCCGCCAGCCCGCTGCTCAAAGATGCCGTGACTAATCATCGCCATGCCCTTAGGATGCACTGGCCCCTCGTGGGGGCTACATGAGGACTTGCTGGCCCATGCGCCATATGTAAAACACTTGGAAGGAACAAATAATTCCCACACAAACAGCAAAAGGAGAAGCAATTTTCATCAGCCGAGATGCCATAAATCTTTTTATGTTTTATGAATCTCACTTACATTTCTTGTCCGACTTGTGCATAAAACTTCTCCAGATTTATACAGCCAACTGCATAAGTCATTCCCTTCCCCAACGGGCTCTATATCTTGATGACCTTTTAGAAACCAGTGACTGCTTTTCTGTTGTTATCCATAATTGGAAAAGCACTGGAGATAAGAAAATTTATGGCAATGAATGATCTACCTGAGCAAAGCTATAAAGAACGCTGGGTATCTAAAAGAGGGGCGGAGGGGACAGCCCATTCTCCCTGTTTATCAAGCGTTATCTCCACCAACCAGGGTCCTCTGCAGGCACAGCACCCACAGCGGACCCTGGAAACTCGATGGGGCTCTTGTAAGGCTCGTCAAGTCACTGCTGCTTGACACAGCGGTCCAGTTCCGCTTTCTGTAAAAGGAGGTCAAAAGACAGTCTCCCTGTCCCCCTGCTGTCCAATTTCAGTCCCATTTCCATGTCGATATAGACTGTGATTCAGTGGCAGTACAAGACAGGCAAAAACGGGCGGAAGACCTAATTAGGCCTTTCTCCGAAGAAGACCTGCAGACTGTCTACAGGCACATAAAAAGATCCTCAATGTCACTAATTACTAGAATAATCAAAACTACAATAGGGCATCATGTCCCAACAGTCAGAACGGCCATCATCAAAAAGCCTGTAAGTAACAAGTGCTGGAGAAGATGTGGAGACCAGGAAACTCTTCTACGTTGTGGGTGAGAATGTAAATTTGTGCAGCCACTGGGAGAACAGGACAGAGGTTCCTTAAAAAAGTAAAAACGGAACTGCCAGCAATCCCACTCCTGGGCATATATCCAGAAAAGATGAAAACTCTAATTCAAAAAGACTCATGCACCCCAGTGTTCACTGCAGCATTATTTACAATAGTCAAAACACGGAAGCAACCCAAGTGTCCACTAAAAGATGAATGGATAAAGAAGATGTGGCATATAGTTAAACGATGGACTATTAGTCATAAAAAAGAACGAAAAGTTGTCGCTTGCCACAGCTTGGATAGACCTAGAGGTGATCATACTAAGGGAAATAAGAAAAAGACAAATGCCGTATGACATCATTATATGTGGAATCTAAAAAATGATACCAATGAACTTCTTTACAAAACAGAAGTGGACTCGCAGACATAGAAAGCAAACTTATGGTTACCACAGGGGAAATGCCATGCCAAGTTGCTTCATCCTGTCTGACTCCTTGTGATCCTGTGGATCGCAGCCCGCCAGGCCCCTCTGTCCATGAGATTCTTCAGACAGGAATACTGGAATGGGTTGCCATGCCCCTTTCAGGGAATCTTCCCAACCCGAGGATTGAACCTGTGTCTCTTAAGGCTCCTGCACGGGCAGGCGAGTTCTTCAGCTGGGGGAGGGATAAGTTAGAAATATGAGACTAACAGATACACACAAGGCTTTACTGTATAGCACAGGGAACTGTATTCAGTATTTGTAATAAGCTATAAGGGCTGCCCTGATAGCTCAGATGGGAAAGAATCTGTGTGCAGTGCAGGAGACCCAGTTTCAATCCCTGGGTTGGGAAGATATCTTGCCTTGAAAACTGCATGGACAGTGTCTGGCGGGGTGGACTACAGTCCATGCACGCTAAGTCTTTGCAGTCATGACCAGCTCTTTGCGACCCTAGGGACTGACCATAGCCTGCCAGGCTCCTCTGTCTACAGCTTCTGCCGTACAAACCCAGCTTCCCTGCAGTGTTCACCCGCATCGAGCAGAAGACAGCCTCTTCCCAAATATTTCCTGCCATGGACACTTTCTGCCTGAGACGTGCAGTGCAGTGAGGGGCTGCAGGAGTCGGGGGAAGACGTGAGGAGGGGGCAGGATAGCCGTGGAGCCCCCTCCCGTGTAGGTCTCACTGTCTGCCTCACCCTCAGCAGGCACAGCTCTGGATCAAAGCCCCCAGAGGAGCAGAGATGCTTCCAGACTCTGCGCCATTTCATCTGCACACCAGCAGGAGCCATCTTTCCATCCAAGAGCCCATAAACAACCACCTCAATCTGCTGCCTCGGCAGACACCAGCCCCACTCACCTCCCTTTCCCCAGGGTGGGGGTGGGGGGTCTGAGCCTGGGGATGCACAGAGGCTGTGGGGACAGCAGGGGTGGGGGGACAATGACAGCTCCCTGTGGCACTCAACGTCCCAGAGGGGAGTGTGCATGCATGTGCGTGCATGCATGTGTATGTGTGTGTGTGCGCGCGTGCGCACGCGTGTGCCACTGCAGAATGCTGCCAGAGCAATTTGGTTTCCAAGGCAACGGTGTGAAGGTGCGCAGGCTGTTGCCTGTGCTCAGAGAATGAGAAAGACGTGTCACCGTAGCCCCGGCTCCCAGCTGGAACCCGGCCAGTTACTGCCCACTTTGTGGAGCAGAACCCGGAAGGGCTGGGCTGCCGTGGAACCGGAGAGGGGCCCAGGGCCCGGGAGCATCAAACCACCCCGGGAGAGGACCTGGTTGGGTCAGTGGGGCCGAAGGAAGGCTGGGTCGCAGGATAAGGATGAATCCTCAGCCACCAATCCCCCCCTGTGAAAGCCAGCAGTTTCCCCACCCTCTCTGCAGGGTGGGGGGAGCCAGGCAGGCAGGCAGCAGGCCATCATGGGCCCCATTCCACCGCTAATTATTTTCCATGATGAACATGTTATTATGTCTTACACTCGAAATAATCAATTTGGAATCACCACTCTGATGAGTTAATGGGCACTTGGTGGGTGTCATTTGAGAATCTCTCTGCAAAGTACAATTCTATTTTTAACAGCGGCTGCACCGGGTACACAAGAGGACAGGAAGAGTGCGCCCAGGCTGCCAGCTCCCAGGCGTGCTCTCTCTCTCTCTCTCTCTCTCTCTCTNGGGGGTGGGGGGTCTGAGCCTGGGGATGCACAGAGGCTGTGGGGACAGCAGGGGTGGGGGGACAATGACAGCTCCCTGTGGCACTCAACGTCCCAGAGGGGAGTGTGCATGCATGTGCGTGCATGCATGTGTATGTGTGTGTGTGCGCGCGTGCGCACGCGTGTGCCACTGCAGAATGCTGCCAGAGCAATTTGGTTTCCAAGGCAACGGTGTGAAGGTGCGCAGGCTGTTGCCTGTGCTCAGAGAATGAGAAAGACGTGTCACCGTAGCCCCGGCTCCCAGCTGGAACCCGGCCAGTTACTGCCCACTTTGTGGAGCAGAACCCGGAAGGGCTGGGCTGCCGTGGAACCGGAGAGGGGCCCAGGGCCCGGGAGCATCAAACCACCCCGGGAGAGGACCTGGTTGGGTCAGTGGGGCCGAAGGAAGGCTGGGTCGCAGGATAAGGATGAATCCTCAGCCACCAATCCCCCCCTGTGAAAGCCAGCAGTTTCCCCACCCTCTCTGCAGGGTGGGGGGAGCCAGGCAGGCAGGCAGCAGGCCATCATGGGCCCCATTCCACCGCTAATTATTTTCCATGATGAACATGTTATTATGTCTTACACTCGAAATAATCAATTTGGAATCACCACTCTGATGAGTTAATGGGCACTTGGTGGGTGTCATTTGAGAATCTCTCTGCAAAGTACAATTCTATTTTTAACAGCGGCTGCACCGGGTACACAAGAGGACAGGAAGAGTGCGCCCAGGCTGCCAGCTCCCAGGCGTGCTCTCTCTCTCTCTCTCTCTCTCTCTCTCTGTCTCTCTCTGTCTCTCTGTCTCTCTCTCTCTCTCCTCAGTCCTGCTTGCCCTGCTCCTCTGGGCTTAGTAGCCAGTGAAATGGCTCCACTTCCTCTGCTCAATACATGGGTCCCTTCAGCTCCGCTAAACCCTTGATGCATGCTCTAGAATGAAATTTGGGTCCCACCCCCAAATTCATAGGTTAAATTATAACCCCCAATGTGATAGTATCAGGAAGTGGAGCCTTCAAGAGGGGACTAGGTCATGAAGGTAGAGTCCTCACGGATGGGATTAATGCCCTCATAAACGAGACCCTGGAGAGCTTCCTTGTCCCTCCCACCCTCCAAGGACACAGCAAGAAGATGCCTGTGAAACCGAAAGTGGGAGATCCTCAGATACTGCACCTGCCTGCACCTTTGTCTTGGACTTCCCAGTCCTCTGGAAGTGTGAAAAATAAACGTCCATGGTCTATGGTATTCTGTTCATTGGAAAAGACCCTGGTGCTGGGAAAGACAGGAGGCAAAGGAGGAGGACGGCAGAGGATGAGACGGTTGGGCGGCATCACCGACTCAGTGGACGTGAACTTGGGGGAACTCCGGGAGATGGTGAGGGACAGGGAGCCCTGGCGTGCTGCAGTCCATGGGGTCGAGAAGGGCTGGACACAACTTAGCGACCCAGCAGCAGCATGGCATTCTGTTACAGCAGCCGAAACACACAGAGACAACGAGCCCGCTGAATCCTCCAAATGTCCCCAGGAGGAAGTTTGGACCGATACTTCCATTTCACAGGGAGAACACTGAGGCCCTAAGATTTGAAGCCAGAGAATCTGACCTCCCGCCAAGCAGATGTCTGCATTATCTGCCCCACTAGCATGACCTGATGTTGATGAAATAAGAAGCAGAGGAATGTCGGTAGGGAGCATATTTTCATTGCAAAGACAGTCCATGGAAGAATGAGACGGTAACTGTCAAGCATCTAAATGAGCGTGAGCAGAGGTGGGCGGGCAGGCAGATGAAACCTCATTATCCGCAGCCAAGCCTCAGATGTTTGAAGCTCAGCATCCAATTTGGAATCAGAGAGGGAAACACTGAAGAAGGAAGTCTTGATGAGGGTGAGGGAAGCGGGAGGGGGCTGTGTTCTCATCACGGGCTCCCCCTGCACTGGGATTTGTTCCTATGCCAAGTATTGCTTTGACTAAGAGACTCTCTCTCAGTAGGGAGGGACAGGGCTGCTAGAAGTCGCGTTGTCCGTGGACAGAACTGTGGATCTGAGTGGCCCAGGAAAGGGACATCTCATCTTCCCCAGGGCACCTTGGATGAGCTCTCTTGAGGCAAACACGGTTTCCATCTATGTGCTCTTCCTTATCCCACCTGCACAAGGTCACTGGACCAAAGTCATCTTTATGACAGTATTGAATGGATGACGCTCCGACAGCCCATGGGCTAGGGTACCACACCCCTCGCATCCCTCAAACTCACCAATATCCGCTCTTCTGAAACTACCCCAACTCCTGTGATCACAGGACTAGCCACCTTTGGTCTGTCTTCCTAACCTTAGTAAGACAGACACCTGTCGGTTGCTTCCCTAGCATTCATATACACCCTAACTCAACAAACTTCACCTCTCAAGTGGGGGGTCTATGCAGGTCCCAGGAACCCAACTCCATTCCTGGGTCCAGAGAGAATGCACATGATGTAAGCTAAGCCAAGGAGTGTGTTTCCCATCACTTTGCCAAGTGAATGGTCCCAAGGTGGGTTCATTAACCAATCCAGCCTAATTAATGCAAACTCAGAATGGAATGTTGGAACAAGAGCCTCTCTTTCTTCCGCAGTGGGTGTGACCAAGGAAGCATGGAACCCTGGGGAGCAGCCATCTGGGACCTGCTGGAGGCAGAACTGAGAGATGAAAACATACTTGCATGCACACATGCATGTTTGTGACCATGGTTTGTTTGTTTTTTGGTTTTTTTTTGCATTGGAAGGTTCTGGTTGCAGAATACACAGGCTCTCCAGGAAATGTGGCCAGCAGATGGCTCCAACTCAGCCTGCTCCTCCAAAGCTGGGCAGCTCCTAGATCCATTCTCTCTATTCAGAGACAACAGGAGGCATCTAGAGAGGCCGGAGCGGACAGGTCTGCTATTGCAGCCAAGCTCTTAGGAAGCCAGGCTACCGGTGCCCTGGCAAGAAGAGGCCAAGGGCTCCAACGCAAATCCCAGCCCTCTCCAGAGGTGGAGAGCCAAGATGTCTTCATTCCCTGCTTCATTTCTGAGTCCTCTGGTCACATCCCACCCAGGAGATAGGAGGGGGTGGGAATTTTGGAGAGCACCGCTCTGCAGGGTGACTGAGCCTTTAAGCCTGCAGAGCTCATAAAAGTCCACGCTCAAGTGCTTGCTGGGCACTGACAAGTTCACAGGCATTTGTGGAACTCATGGGAGCCAGAGCGCAGCAAGATCCCCAGGGCACCTTTCCAAGAACTGAGGTTCTGTCCAGGAGAGGGAAGGATCTGGAGAAAAGCAAGTTTGCCCTGGGCATTGTGGAGTCTAGCCGCCCAAGGGCAGCGAGAAGATGCTACAAAAGTTCGCAAAGTCGCTCAGTCGTGTCCAACTATTTGTGACCCTATGGATGATAGCCTGCCAGCCTCCTCTGCCCATGGGGATTCTCCAGGCAAGAATACTGGAGTGGGTTGCCATGCCCTCTTCCAGGGGACCTTCCCCACCCAGGGATCAAACCCGTGTCTCACATTTCCTGTATAGGCAGGCAGGTTTACCACTGCCTCCACCTGGAAAGCCTGCTGTGAAGGTTTGCAAGCCTCTAATTCAGGCTGTGACCTATGAGAAACCCAGGAGGGTATGTGGATGGGTCATTCTGGTGCTCATAGGTAGTCTCACTGGGGAGCTCTGTTTCTACACCGCAGACACCCAGGTGCAGAGGGTGTGGCTCTCAGTGAAGCTGCCCCAGGGGCACCAGCTGGAGCCCCCAGGGTTCCCCCTGCAGGACCGGTGGCCCTCCGGTGCTCGCCAGGTGAGAGAACAGACCTCTGTTGCCGGATGCATTTCACTTGGCCATCAAGACAGCCTCACTCGTGTTTCATAGAAGGCTCCGGGTCCAAGCAAGGAGGAACACAGCAGGATTCAAAGAAGCAAGAGCCTCAGGAGCACAGTCTCCCAAGGAAGGGCCAGGAGAGAACCTGGAAATCTCTATCGAGAACATCAGACTCCCAGCCTCCATGTTCGGAGACTCAACCTGCCGTCAGCATTTGACGGGTTAGAAAAATAAAAAGGCTAAGTGTTGAATGGAAAATTCAAATGCTCCAAGTGTGGAACAAGTCACACTTATAAAGAACATAGGTACCTCTGTTACTGATCAGTGCTTGGGTGTTAGCACCTTGCCTTATTCAGGAAAGGTAGACAGTCCTCAGTAGAGCCAGACTGGCATCATTATTACTAAAGCAATTCATCATCTGTGTAAAAGATTTTTCATACCTTTATATATGACCCAGAAGTAATATCCTAACACATTTTTAAAAAATATTTCCTGTGAAGAGTTTTGTGGATTTTGAACTCTCTTATTAAAGATATGAAATGTATAACACCTTCCAAGACTGTAAGAACGACTGATTGGCATAAGGAAAGACAGAAATTAAGCCACCAAATTTCAGTTTTAAAAAACTTTACACAGTTGTCAGATGGGATTGAAAATCAAGTATCTTTGTTTATTAGCAGCAGCCATCAGCTCACTTCCTCTAGTTGGATCTACAGGTCTTTGTGAGGTGTCATTTTCACCTATGATCACCATGAAAAAAGTGTTCAAATAAACAATTTAGAAGTAGACCTTCAAGTCACATTACGCATGAAGCCAAAAATTTCAAAAAACAGTATGATCTACTTATAGTCCACAAAGGTACAAAGGTATTCCAGTAGAGAAAAGAGTCTTTTCAAGAAGTGGTGCTGTAGAAAGAAAGAAATGCTGCTATAAAAACTGGATATCTATATGCAAAAAAAAGATGACTCTCAATTCATGACTCCCACCATATTAAAAAAAAAAAAAACTGATAGTGGAACACAGACTAAAACTTCTAAAAGAAAACACAGGAGAAAATCTTAGATTGGGAAGATCGCTTAGATGCAAATGAAATGCACAATTCACTAAGGAAAAAAATGATGAACTGGACTTCTTCAAAACTAAAAACTTCCACTCTTTGAGAGACATTGTTAAGAAAACAAGAAGACAAACCTCAGACTGGGAGCAAATATTCACAAAACACATATCTGCTTAAGGACTTATACCTGGAGCCCTCAAAAAACTCTCAAAACTTAATAATACAAAAAGAACCCAATTCAAAAAGAAAGGCAAAAGATTTGAAAAGACACTTCACTGAAAAAGATATACAATGGCAAGTAAACACACAGAAAAAGATGATCAACGTTATTAAGTATTAGGGAAATATAAATTAAGACCACAACATGATATCACAACACAGATATTAGAATGGCTAGAATTTTTTTTAGTCTGACAATAACAAAATGTTGGTGAGAATGTGGAACTCTCACACAGGCTGGTGGAGATGCAAAACGGTACAGCCGTGCTGAAAGACAGTGTGGAAGCTGAGCATATGTATTTATTACACAATCCACACTGGCTACGTGTGTTCCCATAAAAACCTGTATGCAAGTGTTCACCATAGCTTTATTCATCATTATCCTAAACTGGAAACATCTCAAATGCCCTTTTACTGAGAACAAAGAAAAGAAATCGTGATACGTCCACATGATGGAAGACTATTCAGCAATAAAAAGGAACAGCCCATAAATGCATACAACATAGATGACTGACTTTCAAATGTATTACGGTAACTCAGGGAAGCCAGGCTCAAAAGGCTACATCCCGCCTAATTTCATTCATAGAACATTCTGGAAGGCAAAATTATAGGGAAAGGCAACAGATTATTAGTGTCCAGAGACCAAGGGGAGGGGAGCGGTTGACAACAAAGGAACATAGGGAATGTTCGGGACTGAGGGAATTCACGGCTCCGCATCTGAACTGGGGTGCTGGTT
The DNA here is from genome assembly GCA_006410875.1 of Neotragus pygmaeus. Lineage (NCBI taxonomy): Eukaryota > Metazoa > Chordata > Mammalia > Artiodactyla > Bovidae > Neotragus > Neotragus pygmaeus. The sequence goes on along the minus strand of SJYV01046232.1, from coordinate 4,463 downwards.
GCAACCCTCTACACAATTACCAAAGCTCACAGGACCCTCTACTAACAGGGGTAAATTTTATTGTATGCAAATTCTATGCTCAATTTTTAAAAAAGGATACAGTCAGATAAAAAAAGAAGGAAACAGTCCATCAGAGTGACTGCATTAAAATATACATTTGCAGCAAAAATATAACCAATGTTTTACCAATAAAGGTGGCCTCTGGTCAGATCAGGGTGCTGATGCCAAGTCAAATTTTAGCAGTACTGGAGTTATCTTCAAAACAGTGTACCCTGCAGTTGTACCACGTGATCTCCACAGCCTCAGAGGTTTTCTTCCTTCTAAGAGGAGCAAATGTTGAAGGCAGGTGGGTTTTGCACTGGCAGATGGTGGGCAGGGGTCGAGGGAGGGGTGAGATGGCCCAGAGCATCACCTTCTGTGTGGTTCCTGCCGCGGTTTATCTGAGATGGGGCGAGCAGGGGAGAAGGGGGAGTCTTCACCTGCCAACACCCTGAAGGTCGTCCACGGGGCCAAGAGAGACTCGCTGAGGTCCCAGGATTGGTGGCAGCCTGGGGGGCTGGGGGTGTCAGGTGCGAAGGTGGGGGCAGAGGGAACAGGCAGCAGGGACGGGGTCCCTTAAAGAGGAGAGAACATGGCTGAGGCATGTTGGGGGGATGCATGGAGACCACCAGAGGGATGCCATTCAGCAGCCCGCCCCAGGCTGTCTCCTGCCTCCTTGGTATTCTGTGAGCAGAGCTGGTACAGAGTTGAGATCTAGATCTATCTACGAGGAGCTGGTTCCTTCCCCCCACCCCCCGCCCCACCAGGGAGCAGCCTGGCCCAGGAGCAAATAATCTCGTGACCCTGTCACTCCAACTAAGAGGGGTCACCAGACTCTTTGACCTCCGCGTAGCTTGATCAAAGACAAATAAACTCTCCTGTTTGTTTAGGGAAAAGTCTGCCAAGCCCAGAGCCCTGGAAGAGACGTCCCTCCTCCTGCCTAGAGGAACAGATTTCCCTCCCGCCCCAGTGCCTAGACGGGGTGCAGGCACTGGCAGAGCTGGCAGGAGGAAGCCCAGATCTCTCTTGGTCAGCACTGTGGGCCCACCATCTCCAAACACAGGCGTCTTGCTTTTATTATGTGGAGGGTCCTAATAAAAGCTTCCATAGGAGGTCCCAGCATCTGGGGACACTCTTAGGGACACACACCTGGAACACTGGAGCCGGGGCAGACACTTTTCTAGAACAACAGGCTTTTGTCTTAACTAACCACTTCTGACTCCAGGCGGGTTGTAAAGACAGGGTCCTGCTAACTTCTTTACGGGCAGATTCTCATCTCGGTGGGACC
>SJYV01046228.1:0-29358 GCA_006410875.1 Neotragus pygmaeus | reverse complement strand
GACATACAGATTGCTAACGAACCCATGTGTCTTTCAATTCTGGTTTTCTTGGTGTGTATTCCCAGCAGTGGGATTAGTGGGTATGGCAGTTGAATTTCCAGTTGTTTAAGAAATCTCCACACAGTTCTCCAAAGTGCTGTACTAGTGTGCATTCCCACCAACAGTGTAAGAGGTTTCCTTTTTCTCCACACCCTCTCCAGCACTTACTGCTTCTAGACTTTTGGATAGCAGCCTCTGACTGGTGTGAAATGGTATCTCATTGTGGTTTTGATTTGCATTTCTCTGATAAGGAGCGATGTTGAGCATCTTTTCATGTGTTTGTTAGCCATCTGTATGTCTTCTTTGGAGAAATGTCTGTTTAGTTCTTTGGCTCATTTTTTGAATGTGTCATTTATTTTTCTGGAATTGAGCTGCAGGAGTTGCTTGTATATTTTTGAGATTAACTCTTTGTCAGTTGCTTCATTTGTTAATATTTTCTCCCATTCTGAAGTCAGTATTTCCACCTTGTTTATAGTTTCCTTTGTTATGCAGAAGCTGTCAATTTTAATTAGGTCCCATTTGTTTTCTTTTTGCTTTTATTTCCAATATTCTGGGAGGTCGATCACAGAGGATCCTGCTGACTTATGTCAGAGAGTGTTTTACCTATGTTCTACTCTAGGAGTTTTATAGTTTTTGGTTGTACGTTCAGATCTTTAATCCATTTTGAGTTTATTTTTTGTATGGTGTTAGAAAGTGTTCTAGTTTCATTCTTTTGCAGGTAGTTGTCCAGTTTTCCCAGCACCACTTGTTAAAGAGATTGTCTTTTCTCCATTGAATATTCTTGCCTCCTTTGTCAAAGATAAGGTGCTTAATGGTGCATGGGTTTATCTCTGGGCTTTTTATTTCATTCCGTTGATCTATATTTCTCTCTTTGTGCTGGTACCACACTGTCTTGATGACTGTGGGTTTGTAGTAGAGCCTGAAGTCAGGTAAGTTGATTCCTCCAGTTCCATTCTTCTTTCTCAAGATTGATTTGGCTATTTGCAGTTTTTTGTATTTCCATACAAAATTGTGAAACCATTTGTTCTAGCTCTGTGAAAAATACATTTGGTAGGGTTTTCATTGGATCTATAGATTGTTTGGGGCACTATACTCACTTTTTCTATATTGATTTTTCCAATCCATGAACATGGTATATTTCTCCATCTATTAGTGTCCTCTTTGATTTCTTTCACCAATGTTTTATTGTTTTCTGTATATAGGTCTTGAGTTTCTTTAGGTAGATATAGTCCTAAGTATTTTAATTATTCATTGCAATGGTGAATGGAATTGTTTCATGAATTTCTCTTTCTATTTTCTCATTATTAGTATATAGGAATGCAAGGGATTTCTGGGTGTTGATTTTATATTCTGCAACATTACCATATTCATTGTTTAGCTCTAGTAATTTTCTGGTGGAGTCTTTAAGGTTTTCTAAGTAGAGGATCATGTCCTCTGCAAACAGTGAGAGTTTTAGTTCTTCTTTTCCAATTTGGATTCCTTTTATTTCTTTTTTTCTTGGATTGATATTTTAATCATTATGTAGTGTCCTTCTTTGTCTCTTTTCACAGCCTTTGTTTTAAAGTCTATTTTATCTGATATGAGTATTGCTACTCCTGCTTTCTTTTGGTCTCTATTTGCATGTAATATCTTTTTCCAGTCCTTCACTTTCATTCTGTATGTGTACCTTGTTTAAAAGTGGGATTCTTGTAGACAACATATGTAGGGGGTCTTGTTTTTGTATCCGTTCAACCAGTCTTTGCCTTTTGGGGGGGGCATTATATCCATTTACAGTTAAGGTAATTATTGATAAGTATGATCCCATTGTCACTTACCTTATGGTTTTTGGTTCGAGTTTCTACACCCTTTCTGTGTTTCCTGTCCAGACAAGATCCTTTAGCATTTGTTGGAGAGCTGGATTGGTGGTGCTGAATTCTCTCAGCTTTTGCTTCTCTGTAAAGCTTTTGATTCTCCTTCATATTTGAAGGAGAACCTTTCTGGGTACAGTCATCTGGGCTGTAGGGTTTTTTCATTCATTACTTTAAGTATTACCTGCCATTCCCACCTGGACTTAAGAGTTTCTATGGAAAGATAAGCTGTTTTCTTTATGGGAATCCCCTTGTGTGCTATTTGTTGTTTTCCCTTGCTGCTTTCAATATTTGTTCTTTGTGTTTGATCTTTGTTAATTTGATTAATATGTGTGTTAGGGTGTTTGGCCTTGGGTTTATCCTATTTGGGACTCTCTGGATTTCTTGGACTTGTATGATTATTTCTTTCCCCAATTTAGGGAAGTTTTCAACTATTATCTCAAGTATTTTCTCAAGGTTTTTCTTTTTGTCTTCTTCTTCTGAGACTCCTATGATTCTTATGTTGGGGCGTTTAACATTGCCACAGAGGTCTCTGAGATTGTCCTCATTTCTTTATATTGCTTTTTCATTTTCCTCTCTGTTTCATTGATTTTCGCCATTCTATCTTCTACCTCTGTTATTCTACTGTTGGTTCCCACCAGAGTGTTTTTGATCTCATTTATTGCATTAATCATTATATATTGACTTTTTTATTTCTTATATGTCCTTGTTAAACCTTTCTTGCATCTTCTCAATCCTTGTCTCCAGGCTATTTATTTGTATTTTCTTATTATTTTGATTATTTTGGATCAATTTCACTATCATTATTTTGAATTCTTTTCAGGTATATTCCCTATCTCTTCCTCTTTTGTTTGATTTGGTGGACATTTATTCTATTCCTTTACCTGCTGGGTATTTCTCTGCCTCTTCTTCTTGTTTATATTGCTGTGTTTGTGGTCACCTTTCCATATCTGGCAGTTTGTGGAGTTCTTTCTATTGTGGAGTTTCCTCATTGTGGATGGGTTTGGACGGATGGCTCGTCAAAATTTCCTGGTTAGACAAGCTTGTGCCAGTGTTCTTGTGGGTGGAGCGAAATTTCTTCCCTCTGTAGCGCAATGAAGTATCCAGTAATGAGTTATGAGATGTCCATGGGTTTGGAGTGACTTTGGACAGCCTATATATTGAAGCTCAGGGCCATGTTCCTGTGTTGCTGGAGAATTTGCATGGTATGTCTTTCTCTGGAACTTGTTGGCCCTTGGGTGGTGCTTGGTTTCAGTGTAGTTATGGAGGCATTTGATGAGTTCCTATTGATTAGTGTTCCCTGGATTCAAGAGTTCTCTGCTGTTGTCAAGATTTGGACTTAAGCCTCCTGCCTCTAGGTTTCAGTCTTATTCTTACAGGAGCCTCAAGACTTTTCCATCTATACAGAACCAATGATAAAACATCTAGGTTAAAGATGCAAAATTTCTCCACAGTGAGGGACATCCAGAGAGATTCACAGAGTTACATGGAGAAGAGAAGAGGGAGGAAGGGAGGTAGAGGTGACCAGGAGTAGAAGAAGGGGAATCAAAAGAGGAGAGAACAAGCTAGCCAGTAGTCACTTCCTCATGTGCTCTCCACAGTCTGGATCCCTCAGAGATGTTCACAGAGTTACACAAAGAAGAGAAGAGGGAGGAAGGAAACAGAGGTGGCCAGGGGGGATAAAGGAGGGAATCAAAAGGAAAGAGACAGATCCAGCCAGTAATCAGTTCCCTAAGTGTTCTCAGCCATCTGAAACACACAAAGAGATTCACAGAGTTGGGAAGAGAAGAGAAGGGGGAGGGAGGAGATAGAGGCGACCTGGTGGAGAAAAAGGAGATCCAAAGAGGGAGAGAGCAATCATGCCAGTGATCTCGCTCCCAAGTAAAAATGGTTACTGAAGATTGGGTTCTTAAAGGTACAACATTGATAACAAATACCAAAAAGCAAAGATTAAAAATCTAGAGAAGAGGTTAGATTCTCAAAAATACAATATTAAAGAAAAAAAAACTCACAAAAATTATTCTGTGTGTGTGTGTGTGTGTATATATATATATATATATATATATAAAGTTTGCTTTAAGAAATAGGGTCTTTTTATTTCAAATAATAGTATGTTATAAAAATGAATTTGAAAGTAGTAGTAGAGCACTTAAAAATTAAAAAAACTAATTAAAGAATGAAAATAGTAAAAATATATCTAAGATTTTCTCTGGTTGTGTCGTGGAAACTGTGTGATCAGTTCACTTTCAAATAGTTCCTTGATCTAGCTTATACTTCTCAAGATCTATAGGTCCCTTCCTATGTAATCAGTGCTAACTGCAGGGTTTAATCTATTGCTCCTGTCACTTCCAGGTTGGTTCCCTCTGTTGTACCTTCTTCTGTTTGCTGGTCTCTTCAGTGTCTAATTTCAGCCCTGACTGAAGGGTTTGGTGGTGGACAATTTTTTAGGCTCACTTGTTCACTCATGCTGTGGGGAGGGAGGAACACTGCAAACAAATATCACTGGCATGTGTGGGGAGTGCTCCCAGTGTTTCAGGTGCACTGGGTTTGCCCCTACTCACGGCATGTGTGCTTTCCCAGTCTACACTGTTCAGGCTCTAGGTGGCTCTGCTGAGAACTGTCTGAGGCGGGCCCTGGGTTGAATGCACTTCCCAGGTCTAAGCCTCTCAGGTTCATTTACTTGGGTACTCCTCAAAGGTGCAGACTCGGTTAGGCCTGCATTTTGTGCCCTTCCCAGGTCCGAGGCGCTCAGGTGACCATGACCATGAATTTGGCAAATGCGGTCACTCCTACTTATTGCCTCTCCCATCCCTGCTGCTCAGTTTTCTGGGTTTACAACCAGCCTACCTTCTCAGGAGGATATTGACCATCCAGAATCCCAAGAAGACTTGGTTAGCAACGAAGCCTGCTTGCAATATTCTTGCCTGGAGAATCCCAGGGACACAGAAATCTGGTGGGCTGCCATCTAAGGGATTGCACAGAGTCGGACACGACTGAAGCAACTTAGCAGCAGCAGCAGCAGCTGCTTGCAGTTTGGTATATCATGACCACCTGAGGCCATGATTACCCCCTTCCGGCTCTGGCTGCCCTCGCTTCCCTGTCCTTGGCAGGGGATGTGCCAGTCCACAGCTGGCTACCTCTACTCACTCCTTTGACTGTGAGCAGGCCAGGCGGTGTCTTAATTTAAGGCTTTTCGCTGAGGTAGCTATCCCAGGGTCTGGTTTGCTATGTCACTAGTTCCCTCAGATTGCCCTCAGGGCATTCGGGCCCAGTCCCTACTCTAAGCAATGCAGCCCGCACCTCCCTGCCCAGTCCCTGCTTGCTAGTGGCAGATGTGGGCATCTGCACTGCTTCTCTGCTGGGAGTTACCATTGGGCATGTAATCTGTGGGTTTAAATTATTTATTTATTTTTCCTCCCACTTATGTTGTCCTCTGAGGTTCCAAGGCTCACCAGAGACTGACCAGTGAGAATGTTGCCTGGTGTTTGGAAGCTTCTCTGTTTTCTAAGACTCCCTTTCCAGGACAGATTTCCATCCCTACTTCTTTTGCCTCTCTTTTTATCTGTTACTTTTTTTCCTACCTCCTTTCAAAGACAATGGGCTGCTTTTCTGGGTGCCTGATATCCTCTGCCTATATTCAGAAGTAGTTTTGTGGAATTTACTCAGCATTCAAATGTTCTTCTGATGAATCTTTTGGGGAGAAATTGTCCTCCCTGTCCTATTCCTCCACCATCTTAGGACTGTCCCTGAAATTACTCATAATTCCCATGAGATCAATAGGGCTCTGAAGACAGTATTGCCTTGCTAGTGGAGAATAGTAAACCTGGTCTAAAGGCTGGTTTCATCTCAGCTTAAAAAATTTAAGCAAGCCTTCAAAAAATGCAATTGTTTCCAAGAAATTAACAGTGTTTGCAAACAGTGAAAATAATAATTTATAAAAATTAAAAAATATCCAGCATCCAAATGTAAAGTGACCACACCCACAATCCAATTTAAAATTTCCATATAAATTGTGAACGTATCTGTCCTAGTTTTATCTCAGTATTGTAAGGTAATTATTCTATAATTACAATAAATAAAAAAATTATGTTTGATGCAGGATGCAGGATGCTTGGGGCTGGTGCACGGGGATGATACAGAGAGACGTTGTGGGGTGGGAGGTGGGAGGTGGATTCAGGATTGGGAGTTTGTATACACCTGTGATGGGTTCATGTCGATGTATGGCAAAACCAATACAGTATTATAAAGTAGAATAAAGTAAAAATTAAAATGGAAATAATAAATAAAAAGAAAAAAATCCAGATGCATAAAGAAGCAAGAAAATATGCATAACTAGGGCAAAATCAATTAGTAAAAGCACAAGTAAGATATATGTTATATAATTATCAGGGAAGGACATTAAAGTGCTTACTACATCAATAATCCTTATATTCATGAAGCTGAAGAATATTGAGTACATTAAATAGAGACGTGTAAAATAGAAATGCAAAGACTCTGGGGAAGAATTAACTGTGCATCAGAGACTTCTGAAGTAGCTTTAAGAGTTCTAAAATATATGTAAATGGAATCATACAGGAAGTGAAATACAGGAGAATAAAGCAAATAACTTCATAATTACTGGTTGAAAAATTTCCAGGTATGATGAAAGCTTTAAAGACATTAACACAGAAACTCATTTAACCTGAGGACAAAAAATATGACAACTCTACAAAGGCACATCATAATTCATGGATTAAGACAATCAACCAGAGAAATGTAACCAGAAAGAAAAACAGACACAGTAGAACAAAAAATGGGGATGACAGCAGATTAGGCAAATGAAACAATGTTAGCCAGGGTACACTGGTGCCACATCTTAATTGCTGAGAGAAATATAATTGACTCAGAAGTCTATACTCAAGAAAAATACATATCAAAAAAAGATAGAATACTTTCTCAGACAGACAACAACTACAAGACTGCATCGCCACCAACAGACCAATATAATAAATGTTTTTGAACAGGTCTCAAGTCAGAAGGAATTTAAACAAAGTGAAAATCTGGATCTACAGGAGGAATGAACAGTACCCAAAATGATAAACATGTAATATTTATTAAAAGGTAAATATAGGGACTTTCTTGGTGGTCCAGTGCTTACGGACCTGCTTTGCAATGCAATGCATTTGCAAATGGCAAAGTTTTGTTCCTTTGTCAGAGAACTAAGATGCCATATTCCACTTAGCAACTATGCCTGCATGTCTCAAATAGAGTTTACACGCTGTAAGTACTAAGCTTGCTCTCCTCAAATAGAGAGTCCCTACCACAAGGAAGATCCTGCATACCACACTAAGACCCAGTACAGACAAAGAAATGATAAATGAATAAATAATTTAATAATTATCATAATTAATAATGATAGACTGGCAAGTTAAAGATGCATACCATGGATCTTAAGCTACTTAAAAAACAGTTACTGTGAATAAAGTGACAAAGGATATAGAAGGGAATCCGAAAAGAGACATGAGAAGAAAGAACATGGGACAAACTGAAGATAAAGAGCAAGGTGATCGAATTAAACCCAACTTGAGTTAACCCTTCAGATGTGAACCCAGACTGAAGATATACCCCAGGGCCCAAATGACAGCAGATACCCATACACTGCACTGTGAAGCTGAAACAGAGTCTGCCAGGCTCCCGGGTCCCATGTGCCTGGGCACAGAACACCACCAAAAGTTTCTATGGAACAGTAAATTAGAAGACTTCAATCATACAAAGAACATCCTCTGTTTATAAAGAAATGGCATTAGAAATCAATGTTCACTGGACAGAAGAAGAAGGTGCTAGCATAGTGCAGACCTTCCTACTTTTATAACACTAATTCTGCCCAGGAAGGAGTAGATAAATTACAGGACTTATATCTCTTCAATACTAGACATACTTGACATACATAGACAATACTAGACATACATGTTTGATTTTCACGGTTCAGTCTCCTTTCTTGCTCATCCTGGGCAACAGGGACTGCTCCTCTAAACCACAGCTCAATCACTACACACAAAGCCAGATGATATTTGCCGCGTCTTTCACATAAAACAGTGAAAGCTTGTTTCCTCCTATTTCGCACTCTTGGCTCTTTTCAACCAGCCATGGCTCTTGTCCTACCTCCTGGGATCCTGGTCCTCTGTCACTTGCAGCCATGCTCCCATACACCGGGCCTNTGATATTTGCCGCGTCTTTCACATAAAACAGTGAAAGCTTGTTTCCTCCTATTTCGCACTCTTGGCTCTTTTCAACCAGCCATGGCTCTTGTCCTACCTCCTGGGATCCTGGTCCTCTGTCACTTGCAGCCATGCTCCCATACACCGGGCCTCAATTACACCCAAAGAAATTCCTATTCAGAGTGCCATAATACATGCAAAAAGGGAAAGAACAGGCAGCTCCTTACTCTCTTCTCTTGTTCTTTCACTACATACATTCACTGAAAACCTGTGTAGCAAGCTTGTTACATACAAACGTTCAAGTTGAAAACTTCCAAACATGTAAAAGTGCATTTGCATGTGCAATCACATCAGTTAGTTCACAAATCTGACACCCCTTGTCATGGGCACATGTAAGACAAGTTGATATGTATTTGCGTACTTTACTGTACAGAACTGTATGGAGTACAATAGTGCAGGACTTTTATTTCAAGCCTATGGTTTCTGAAAGGAAGCATAAATGCAGTGGTAATGGAGATGCTACTACTATTCTATTTTTAAAGGTGTGCTTAGTTGCTCAGCTGTGTCTGAATTTTCAACATATGGACTGGAGTATGCCAGGCTCCTCTTGCCATGGGTATTCTCCAGACCAGAATATTGGAGTGGGTTGCCATGCCCTATCCAGGTACGCAAGATTTAAAATGTTTCTTTTATTGTTTGTGTTTGTTTTTCAAGTATTGTTTGTATGAAAAGTATCATAAAGCTATTAAACTACAGTAATATATAGCCAATGGTCTTAGTTGGCTACCTAAGTAACTTTGCTGGATTTATGAAGAAATTGGGATTTTTTGAACCCCCCTTTCAAATGTAACTTGTTCATATACAGGGGACTTACCACTGTGAATCCAAAAGTGAACGCATACCCTCCAGGTCGGAGGAAGTCACATTTTTGGTTGGGATTTTAGAGGAAACGTGAGATCTCCATAATTCTAGCCATTTCAGTCTTTTCAAAAGACCTTGATTAGGACAAACAAACACTAAAGTAGAAATANAAAGTGAACGCATACCCTCCAGGTCGGAGGAAGTCACATTTTTGGTTGGGATTTTAGAGGAAACGTGAGATCTCCATAATTCTAGCCATTTCAGTCTTTTCAAAAGACCTTGATTAGGACAAACAAACACTAAAGTAGAAATAGTCATTGTGTTTCTACCCACGTCTAGAAAGTGTTGCTAAGATTTCAATACTGGATCTTGTAATGCTGGTGGACTATTGGAGAAGTGATGTAAACAAAAATAAGGAAGGTGAAACAGGTGGGTCAGAATGTGAGGTAACAAAGACAAGGTATTTGTAAGCTGAAGAATTGAGAGAGACTTGGGACCTCTGTTGGAAAAGCAGTTTTCAAAACAAATTGGGTCATGTGGTATGTGTAATCCTCACTTCATCCCTTAAGAGACTTCTACATACCAGTCTGCCTCTATTTTCTGGAGCACAGTTCAGATCCATCTAGCTGTTTCTCATTGCTGTTTCTTTCTCCTGGCTCTGACACTGTGGCCAACTGTTCAGCCTATTCCATTCATTTTGTTGTTGTTCTTTAAGGCAGGTGCTGCAGGCTGTGTACAAGAGGATCAATTCTCTGCTTCTCTTCCAAAACTGAAAATAGTTTGTGATATAGCCATGAGCCCAGTAGCTACAGGACTGCCCTTCCTATACACCTGTGCTTTAGTCATGACTGGTGACTTAGAGATACAAGAAGATCTGTAAGGGGGATTTCTTGGAAGACTGCATTCAAGGAGCTGATTTAGCTGAAAGATGGGACTCTTCCTTTTCTTACTTTCTTCTTAACTGAAGTCTGGATTTTAGTTGTGATGGCTGGAACTCCTGCAGTTGTATTGCATAATCATGTAACCTTGGAGATGGATACCACCCAAGTTCTGGCTGGTCCACCCCCAGCTTTGTTTCAGAGGGAGGAAAAAATCAGGTATATCTAGCTAAAGTTATAGATGTTTTAGTTTTTTGCATTGTGCATCCAAACTTAATCCTGATAATACTATGTGTTTAATATGATATAGCCTTATTATTTTGTTGGGTTTAGTGATATACTTATATTTTACATTTCTCTATTTTTTCATTTTATAAATTGATTCATCAGCCATTATACCTAAATTGTATAAATGTAAAATTATGATTATAAGCATGCTTTACTTTGCATTTTTAATTTTTATACTTTCTTATCTTCTTTCCATTCTTGTTTTCTCTATATTTGTACAGCCTGGGCCATGTCCTCTCTTATAACCTGATCCATATCCATATCTTCAGGCTAAAGCAGACTGAGAGCTGTATGTGGAGAACCAAAAAAGAATGAATTACAGAGACATGAATGAACAATGGTGGCCCTTGTTACTCATCATAAATGTTCTGAAGTATNAAAAAAAAAAAAAATTAGGCCTCATTCAATGAATCCTCATAAGAGCAACTCATCCCCACACTCTGTACCTAGAATGGCAGTCCATCCTCCTCATCATCTCTACCTAAAATTCAAATCTATCTGATATATTCTTTACGTGTTGGCTTTAAAAACAGAGCAGCTTCATTAAAATATTATCCACTTACCATACAATTAATCCAGTTAAAGTATGCAATTCAATAGCTTTTAGTATATTCACAGTATGTAGAAACATAATCACAGTCAACTTTCTAATATTTGCTATATCTTAAAAAAAGAAAAAGACACGACCTTCTTTCCTTTAGTTATTACCCTTCTATTTCCCTGATCACCCCTTGCCAGCCCTAAGCAACCACTACTCTGTACAGATAGAATAGCTTATTTTGGATTTATGTCATCTTCTGAGAGTTTTATAGTTTAGTTCTTATGCTTAGGTAGGACTTTGATCCTTTTGAGCTAATTTTTTGCATGTGGTGTGAATGTTTCAGCTTCATTCTTTCACACATGGGTATTCCGTTGTCTGGGTAACTTTTGTTAAAATATTTTTGTCTATTATTTTTCTATTCTATATTTTAATAATATCCATTCTAATTGTTATTATTTCCTTCCATCTTCTTATTTAGGCTAACTTTGTACTTTGTTTTCCAAGTCTTAACATGGAAAAACAGATTATAATCTTGAGGCCCTTTTTTTTTTTTTTTTTTTTTAGTATTGGTACTTATGGCTATAAATTTTCTTGGGGATACTGCTTTTGTTGCATCCCATGAGTTTGTTATTTTGTCTTCATTTTTATTCATTTTAAAATATTTTCTTATATATTTTTTCCTGACTATTAGTTCTTTAGATATGTCTTGTTTAATTTCCACATATTTTTGATCTTCTCAAATTTGTTTCTGTTACTGATTTCTAATTTTGTTACTTTGTGGCCAAAGCACAAGCTTATTTCTATCCCTAAAAGGATGTTAAGGTTTGCTTTGTGGCTTAGCATATAGCCCAATCTGGCAAAAGTTTCACCTGCACTTAGGAAGAGTATAGTATATTGTACTGTCATTGAACAGTGCTCTGTAGAAGTCTGTTAGGTCTAGATGGCTATAGGATTATTCAATCTTTTTTTACTTTCTGCCTACTTGTTCTATCCACTATTAAATGTCATTACTATCAGTCTATTTCTTCATTTCTACCAGTTTTTGTTTTGGAATTTTAAACTGTATTTCATCTGTCTTCTCTATGAGACAAGTAATGTGTTTGTTTTATTCAATGCTACACTTTTAGCACCTAGAACAAAGAGTAGGTTATCATTAACTAATTGTTATTGTTTAGTCCATAAATCATGTCACAAGTCTTTTTCCAACCACATGGATAGTAGCTTGCCAGGCTCCTCGTCCATGGAATTTCCCAGGCAAGAATACTGTAGTGGGTTGCCATTCCCTTCTCCAGGGGATCTTCCTGACACTGGGGTCTAACCTGCGTCTCCTGCATAGGCAGACAGATTTGTTACCACTGAGCTACCTGGGATGCCCATTAAATAATTAATACATTAGTATTTTTCTAACTATATTGTAGACTTTACGAATAAAGGAAAGGATAATGGCAAATTTGAGTTCTGTTTTGAAACTTACATCAACTCTTACCAGAGGCATACACATCAAACTTCGGCCATCCGTCTCCTCCATGAATGTCATTGACCATAAAGTAAGCAAACACAAGAAGAGTGGAAAGCTCCACACTGCCACTCACTGGAGTGACAGAAGCAGGAAAACTATGGAGCGAGGGTTGAGATTGCAATTGTAAGGAGAGTATGGATTTCGATGTCAACGCTGAATGTTTAAGGTCATTGGAAATGCTGAGAAGACAATCAAGAATCTGGAGTTTGTTTTTGAAACTGGATGATAATAAATGTTCTAAAATAAGGCATAAAACTTCCAAATTTGCTTAATTGTCCAATCTTATACGAGGAGGGGAGATTTCTTTCTGACCTCAGCTGGTGATCAGTTTATGCCCTGATGTACATGATTTAATGGTCTGTATCATTTTTATCATGTCACTGCAGATGTTATTCTTACTCATATGAATGCCTAATCCTCTTGTTGAATACTTATCCCTGCTAATTATTTCTGCTGTTTCTGAAGCAAGCCACTCACAGCCAGGGCTTAAGAATGGGAACATCAACTCCCTGGAGCCAGAAAAGAAAATCATACACAGAAACACACACACACAAACTCTCAAAGTTTATGATAAAATACACTTTAATTTTTTTTGTACATAAACTCAAGACAGCATTTTGGTAAAGGTGGTGTAGCTTTATTGTAAAAAAAAAAAAATACTCTCCTTGTTTATGTCACTTTGCTTATATCATTTCCAGAGAGAAAGAAATAATTTAATTTCTCAACAAACTGAAATCAAGTGAGAAAAACTTTGACCTTAAAAAACCAAAAACAGAGATATTAACATGATACTCCCCAGGAATGTCAACAAACCTATTTAATTCCCTCTCATACACACAGACTCTGTGAACCCCGATATAACAGAGGCAAAGAATGGAGCACTAAGGACTGGATGAGACCACTCTAAACAAAACTAGTGAATTAAATATCCAATGCACTTCTGGAGCCAGTGAATAACCCAGCATTGTGCTTGTCCTTCATATACAAGCATGAAGTGACAGTTCTGTGTTCTGCCAGTAAGTTTGTAGGAACAAGTAACTCTACCTCTCCAGGGCTCAGAGAGCCCTTTGAGTTATAAAGCAAGCTTTTTGTCTATCTCAGGGCCTCTATGTCTGGCATAATTATACCCATGGGAAATAAAAAGTAAGACATTACTTTGCCAACAAGGGTCCGTCTAGTCAAGGCTATGGTTTTTCCAATAGTCATGTATGGATGTGAGAGTTGGAATATAAAGAAAGCTGGGAGCTGAAGAATTGATGCTTTTGAACTGTGGTGTTGGAGAAGACTCTTTTGAGAGTCTGTTGGACTGCAAAGAGATCCACCCAGTCCATCCTAAAGGAGATCAGTCCTAGGTGTTCGTTGGAGGGACTGCTATTGAAGCTGATATTCCAATATTTTGGCTACCTGATGCAAAGAGCTGACTCATTTGAAAAGACCCTGATACTGGGAAAGATTGAAGGTGAGAGGAGAAGGGGATGACAGAGGATGAGATGGTTAGATGGCATCACCGACTCAATGGACATGAGTCTGAGTAACCTCTGGGAGTTGGTGATGGACAGGGAGACTTGGCGTGCTGCAATCCATGGGGTTGCAGAGTCGGACATGACTGAGCAAGTGAACTGAACTGAACTGAGGCATTTTTAGGGGGATGGAGGCATCAGACACTCTAGAGTGTCTTTGGTTGACAANGGAGAAGGGGATGACAGAGGATGAGATGGTTAGATGGCATCACCGACTCAATGGACATGAGTCTGAGTAACCTCTGGGAGTTGGTGATGGACAGGGAGACTTGGCGTGCTGCAATCCATGGGGTTGCAGAGTCGGACATGACTGAGCAAGTGAACTGAACTGAACTGAGGCATTTTTAGGGGGATGGAGGCATCAGACACTCTAGAGTGTCTTTGGTTGACAACAGGACAGTGAGGCAGATAAGACTTGTCCGCTCTGCATATAAGAAAATTGAACCCCAGCAGTGGAGTAAGTTGACCAAAGTCATAGGATTGTAAACAGCAGAGGTAAGGTCAATGAATTGTCTCATGGCATCTCCTGAGTACTGTACATAATGCTGCCTGCCTCTGCTCATTTTATTCCTATCTGTCTTCCTAATTTTGCTGACTAGTTTGGGACCCTTTATTTAACCTCATGGGGACTCATCTCATTTTCCTCTATTTCAAAACTGATATTCCCCCAGCACAAAATTATAACATATACAGTAAGCCTCAATTTTATCAGCTGTACAGTTGTTCCCACCTCAAGAGCCCATGTCTTGGAAGAGGTGCTGACCATGTATTAATAAAATGCCATGCCCTGAGGCAATTCCCCTTCTGGGCAAGGAATGATTTACCACAACCTAATAATGTGTGGCCAAGATAAAACCACACATGACATATTGGCACAACAGATACAAAAGGGATGATGCCTATCATTTATTCAATACCAGTCAGCAGTTTAACTTGCTTTAAGACTAATGCTAGATAAAGCAAATTTTTTAAAAAGTGGTAATTGGAAATCTGAGATCAGTTATCACATAGTATAGCAGTTTCCAGTCTGGCATGTTTAAACAATCTTCATGCATTCTGAGGTCTGCTTCTGTGTTTTTTAAACCATATGACACACCTAATAAACCTGCTTTACAAAAATAAGCCTTACCACCTAATTTCTGTAATTAAATATTTTTATTATAATAGGGATATAATTTACTGGAGCTCTGAATGCTAGTCTGTATAATTAACAATGAAATATGTTTTAATGAACATTTATTACCAGTATGAAATATAAATATCTTGTAGATCAGCTACCATCTAGGAAAATTTCATTTATTCCCCGAGATTAAAAAACCCAGCATTACTGTTATCAGTGTTTTGGTCTTGACAGCTCAACAATCTTCTCTGTAAAACTCATTAATTTGAACCCCCACCAATGCAGACACTGTGATAATTCAGAAGTTGGTGGGACTGAAGTTTGCCTTTGTACTACCAATGTAAAAGAATTTGCTAAATAAATTCGTTGTGTAAATAAATTATATAAAGATCTGTTTAGCTACTTGAAAGAATTTTCTTTCAAATATCCTAGCACCAAGCATTTGCATACACATGATTAATATGCCAATTACAAATGAGTCTTATTTATTGATTCATAGGAACTCAGTCACTTGCTTACCAAAAAATGACTTAATACATATTGAGAAATTACTAAGTATAAGATGATGTATCAAGAATATAAACAAATATAAAGAGATTTAGGATATGAACAATTGTCCCAAGAATGTTGTGTTTTAATCCAGTGGTTCCTGACACTGCCTCCATATCAGAAACAATTGGGAGAAGTTTTTAAAATATTAATGCATAGTCTCCACACCTAAGAAAACTCATTTAATAAATCTAAGGTAAGGTCCAGGCAAACATTAGAAAGTGATTATTTGGAGTTAAAGCATTATAGTTCTTCAAACAGTGTCTTTTTAAAATGCAAAAGCCTCCATGAATATTAATATCTGAAGTTGCTGTCAGTCTCTTGTCTTCCTGAGCAGCATTGTCAAGACTTCTAGTCGCCTGGTTCTGGGCCATATAGGTATGACCTGCACCATCCTCAAGGTGAATATATGTTCTTGGTGGCCCAGGACAGTCCAGTGTATATCTATCATTCTGGCCTAATTAATAGTGGTACAGGCTCCATGGTTCTCAAAAGTGTCTTGGTTTGGATGTTAAATTATATGTTACCCAAACTCTCCTATCAACCTCTAACCCCTTTTAATCATCTCTAGAGCCCAACACTTCCTGTCTGTATCCACAAATTCTCTTCTAGCCGGGGTCATTTTACCTCTTATATCCAGCCTCATCAATTCCCTGTTCCTCACCAGAAATCCTCTCCTTGCACCTGGTCAAGCTGTCACCATTACCATTAAAATAAATCTCACAGTACTTAGCATGATGGGCCTCATCCTTTGTGATTTGCTTCCTGCGCATTTTCAGATCCTGTCTCTGCCCTTTTGCAGTCTTTTTGGTGGACCCCTCTTTTGTCCCTATTTGCATGCAGGATGCTGTTCTCTCAAGGATTCGCAGGTGACACTCATGGTAAAGAACCCGCCTGCCAGTTCAGGAGATATAAGAGAGGAGCGTTCGATCCCCGGGTTGGAAAGAAGCATGGCAATCCACTCCAGTCTACTTGCCTGGAGATTCATATGGACAGAGGAGCCTGGCTGGCTACCATCCATGGGGTCAGAGTCAGACACGACTGAAGCAATTTAACATGGGAAGGTACATGCTGTTCTCTCTGTCCAAATTCACTTTACCCATACTTTTAGTTAGCAATCCCATATACTCTGGAGCGCTAAACACATAAATCACATTCTTAATGAAGCGTTCTCTGACTTTCCAGGGAACAGTCACTTAGGTTGACTTTGCATACAATTCTCTTTTGGTTGTGATGTCATTGTTCTATATTTATTTGGTTCTTTTTGTTTTCTTTGTGTGCCTGTAAACTGACAATTTATATTGAGAAATAGACCTTGTATTTTTGTTTCTCCGGCCTCTTTCTGAGGGTCTCCACTTAGTAAATAAACCCCTTAACTAGAGATAAATTCAAAATGCTAATCTAACACAAAGGAATGTGCTGAGATAACCACTATGCCCTAGACCCTGCGTGAAGTTCCTAACATTTTACAGTGACCTTGAATAAATAAAAACAGAATCCAGGTTTAAATTATTTTTGCTCAAGTTCTTCCATAATGCAGTGAGATATGTTCATTACAGACTTTTTTGAAGATAATTATTTCTATCGGTATTATTGTAAATGGGCTTCTCAGGTGGTGGAGCGGTAAAGAATCCACCTGCTAATGCAGGAAACACAAGAAACAGGAGTTCAATCCCTGGGTCTGGAAGATCTCCTGGAGTAGAAAATAGCAACCCACTCCAGTATTGTCTGGAAAATTCCATGGACAGAGGAACTTGGTGGCCTCTAGTCCGTGGGGTTGCAAAGAGTCGAGCACGACTAAGCAACTGCACACATATTGTAAATATTGTAAGGAATATAATCATTATTTCTAATTCCTATAAATCCTAAGTGAAATAGGCATAGTAAGAGAAAATATATGCCTGTTTACGTGTATACACAAATAAATCATAGTCCTCATTCCAAAATATACACTGATTACTGACAATGAGATATGCCCTTCAGGCAATAAATTTAAACTTTCATCATGACTGATGGCCTGTCCTAAGATTTGTCCAAAATATCTTTATTTAAATATTTATATGAAAATCAATTCTGTTAAAATCAGAATTAACCTTGGCTTCAAGTCAAGAAATTCCAAGCTCAAAAGATGATGTTTTTGAGAAAATTGAAATTTAATTGACTTTATCTGACTGTTCTTATCAAAAGCTTTTTTCATTCAGGTTTACTGTGTCTTCTTAAAGTCAACTTTTAAATGAAGAGTGACTTCCAAAACATAAAAAAATAAATAAAGGTAGATTTTTGGTAATTATTTAATTTAGTTAAATTTTGCATTTGCTTTTATAAAAGATATGTGTGCCTGTGAGTGTGTATGTATGTGTGTGAGAGAAAGAAAATGATTTAGGTAATGAAAATCTTATTTTCAAGTATGAAGTACCTTGTGTAACACTGTAGACTGCAAAATTTAGAATGACAAATTAGCTTCATAAAGCCCATGGTGGTTCTCCTAGCATTTACTTATTTAGTTATTATTAGGGTATTAATTGGAGAAGGCAATGGCAACCTACTCCAGTACTCTTGCCTGGAAAATCCCATGGGCAGAGGAGCCTGGTAGGTTGCAGTCCATGGAGTCACTAAGAGTTGGACATGACTGAGCTACTTCACTTTCACTTTTCACTTTTATACACTGGAGAAGGAAATAGCAACCCACTCCAGTGTTCTTGCTTGGAGAATCCCAGGGACGAGGGAGCCTTCTGGGCTGCTGTCTATGGGGTTACACAGAGTCGGACACGACTACAGTGACTCAGCAGCAGCAACAGGGTATTAATACCTGAAACATTTGATAATCATTAATATTCAAAGCATGGGTTTTGCTATGAGACTATAAATGCCTATAACAAGAATCTAGAATTTAGCAAGGAATGTAGATAGCAGTGAGTTAATAATTATTACAATTAGAAAAAAACAAAAGTGATGGTGGAGTTAACTGCATATGTCTAAGAGGAGACAAGTAGGTTATTTTATTGGAGGTACAGACCATAGTGAGATAGCATCCCCAGGTTCTATCTATAAATTGGACCCAAAATATACAGATCACCACAAAATTTCAAATTGAACACTTGATCTAGTTCTTGTGCAAATTGGCAGGAGGTTGCTAATTTTTGCAACAATCATCTTGAGGGCTTGTATTTCCCCATCTTCATACTGTGAGGTAAATTTACTTTCTTGGTTGAAGATTAAAAGAATGCATCAATAATGAGACCAGAGATAAAAGTTATGAATCAAAATTGGGTAAACACACCCTGAAGGGAAAAAGTAAATTTTATACAAAGTTTATTAACTACTCTAGAATGTGATTTTAGGGGCATTGAGACTATTTCTCCTGAATTACTCTCCTCTTTCCTAAGCCTGGACATTCCCTCCTTTAAAATGTGAACTCAGCAGGACAGATGTGCTGTTTGATCTTTTATCAGCCCCAGAAAATTGAGTGTGAATAAAGAATGAGAGCAAAGATGGCCAAGGGAGGGAATGAGCCTGGGAGAGTGAAATGTCACACAGCTACTAGAGTAGGAAAGATCTGCGAGCTGGAGAAAAGACAGTCATCTGGTGAATGGAATCGAAAGACAACTTCATCAATGCCAGAATTCTGATGTCTTAATAAACTCATAGAAGGATAATGTCTGTAACCAAAGACTTTGTTTAAAATACATAAACACCTTAATTTGAATTTTATCAAATTGCCAAGTTTAATAAATTGGGAGAACTATCATTTGCTCTACATATTCTGCAGTTTATTCCTTTCAGGAAAGATAACAGTGTGGCTAGGATTGTGGGAGGCAAGCTCTATTTCCTGAACTACTTCTTCCCTCCCCTCAAGTAAGCCATGCTCTCAAACGCTTTCAAATACACGACAATTTAGCTTTCACATATGGACAGCCCCGTACCAAATGAAGGAGGGAAATAGAAGCCTGAAAGGGTGACATCATAGGACTTAGAAAATTTTCCATGAATCTACCTCTTCAGCAGGATTTAATTATGGAATTGTTTTCTCCATCGCCAATTAATAACAGTAGAAAATTACCTCCAAAACCTGCAAAGATGATTCTTCACTTTGAGGTATAGTCAAAAACTAAAATTTCTTGAGTTAAACAGTGTAAATCGTGGCTCACATAACCCTAGATACAGTGTCTATTCAGTGTTCATAATGGGATTGCTTGTGTCTATGTGCCTTTATATTTGGAAATTGGACATTTCAAATTTGGAAAATTCAGCAGTGGCCACAGGACTGGAAAAGGTCAGTTTTCATTCCAATCTCAAAGAAAGACAAGGCCAAAGAATGCTCAAACTACCACACTATTGCACTCACCTCACACACTAGTAAAGTAATGCTTAAAATTCTCCAAGCCAGGCTAAAGCAATACATGAACCGTGAACTTCCAGATGTTCAAGCTGGTTGTAGGAAAGGTAGAGGAACAAGAGATTAAATTATCAACATCTGCTGGGTCATCGAAAAAGCAAGAGAGTCCCAGAAAAACATCTATTTCTGCTTTATTGACTATGCCAAAGCCTTTGACGATGTGGATCACAAGAAACTGTGGGAAATTTTATGCTAGACCACCTGACCTGTCTCCTGAGAAATCTGTATGGAGGTCAGGAGGCAACAATTAGAACTGGACAAGGAACAATAGACTGCTCCAAATAGGAAAAGCAGTATGTTAAGGTTATATATCGTCACCCTGCTTATTCAAATTATATGCAGGGTACATCATGAGAAATGCTGGACTGGATGAAGCACAAGCTGAAATCAAGTATGAGGGGAGAAATATCAATAACCTCAGATATGCAGATGACACCAGCCTTATGGCAGAAAGTGAAGAAGAACTAAAGAGCCTCTTGATGAAAGTGAAAGAGGAAAGTGAAACAGTTGGCTTAAAGTTCAACATTCAGAAAACAAAAATCATAGCATCTGGTCCCATCACGTCATGGCAAATAGATGGAAAAACAGTGGAAATAGTGGCAGACTTTATTTTGGGGGGCTGCAAAATCACTGCAGATGGTGACTGCAGCCATGAAATTAAGACACTTACTTCTTGGAAGGAAAGTTTTGACCAACCTAGACAGCATATTAAAAAGTAGAGATATTACTTTGTCAACAAAGATCCATCTAGTCAAGGCTATGATTTTTCCAGTGGTATGTATGGATGTGAGAGTTGGACTGTAANATGGTGACTGCAGCCATGAAATTAAGACACTTACTTCTTGGAAGGAAAGTTTTGACCAACCTAGACAGCATATTAAAAAGTAGAGATATTACTTTGTCAACAAAGATCCATCTAGTCAAGGCTATGATTTTTCCAGTGGTATGTATGGATGTGAGAGTTGGACTGTAAGGAAAGCTGAGCATTAAAGAACTGATGCTTTTGAACTGTGGTGTTGGAGAAACACTCTTGAGAGTCCCTTGGACTGCAAGGAGATCCACCTACTCCATCCTAAAAGAGATCAGTCCATTTGTTCATTGGAAGGCCTGATGTTGAAGCTGAGACGCCAAGATTTTGGTCACCTGATGCGAAGAGCTGACTCATTGGAAAGATCCTGATGCTGGGTAAGATTAAGGGCAGGAGGAGAAGGGGACAGCAGAGGATGAGATGGTTGGTTGGCATCACCGACTCAATGGACGTGAGTTTGGGTGAATTCCAGGAGTTGGTGATGGACAGGGAGACCTGGCGTGCTGTAGTCCATGGGGTCACAAAGAGTCAGACACGACTGAGCAACTGAACTGAACTGAACTGATATGCATTCATACATAATAAATCTATTTGTTTGGGGGTTTAAAAGAAGCTTTTGATGGACTGTACACATGTTTTAAGGTCAGTAAACTGCCAATCCATTTTTTAAGAAATTATCTATAGCATAGTTATTCTTGCAATAATCATTGCAGGAAGCAATTTTAGTTAATAGAAAGAAAATCTACCACATTACATTTTCAGATTACAAATGTCAACAGAAAGCACCAATAAACTATGGTCTTTGGTCAATTACAAACCCTAGAATGAGAACATGGAGGTTTTCTCTTCCCATATCTGAGATACCTCAGCTGTGTCCTTGACTATACATCTTACTTCCTGGGTGGCTCTGTGTCATTGTATCTCCTGGTAATTTCTCCAGTAATGCTTTGTTGAAAGGTAACTTAAATCTCTTTTGAAAAAAAAAAAATACTTTTTTCCCTCCCTGGAAATTCTCTAGTAGGTTCGCCTCTTTCTGGATTATGTTTCTCAGTTCTGTGCCCTGAAGAATGGAATTGGAGGCTGCTTGTCATACTTGCAAATCCATTAATGGCAGGCACATTTTATTATTCCTGCACAAAAGACTATAGAAGAAAGGAGGGATAAAATTCTGTTTCCTGAAATAATTCATATCATACATTTAAGATCATTTTCTCTATTAAAGTATTTACTAGTTTGAGAAACATTATATCTTCAAGCTATCAGATGATTATAATTCTGCCACTATCTTCAGTTTGTAGTTATGTGTTGCTATCATTCAAATGGTGTAAACAGAGCCCAACTTAAAGTATAAGTAGGCAGTTATTACAAATTTGTACTCAGTTTCCAAATTATTTCTGACTTAGTTCCTTTTATTCTTGGATATTTTTTCACTGTGGTTCTGAAATTGGTCATGCTATTGCAAGATCTGGACCAAACCTGCCATTGTCTTATGATTAATGTCTGTAACATTCTCTTCAGAATTCCAAAAGTTGACTTCCATGCATATCTTCTGGGCCAGAATTTTTATTCCATGTCAGGGTCAAATCAGTAAAGTCAGCTTCACCCGTCCAGCCTTCTCTAGAGGTAAAGATGACCTTTCATTCCCTCTAAGTGAGGAAGAAGAGGGATGCGGTCTGCTAGGTGTGTATACAGGGGTACCTATCACAGACATTGGGATACACAATGAGGTAAGCTTTGGTTTGATTTTTACACTATAAGAATGTCAAGCAGAACTTCATTTTATCAGATAAGGCCCTGAATTGATTACCCTGGAAAGGCACTAAACATCTATCCCAAATCTATGTTCACTTCCACCCCTACCCCAGCATAAGAGGGAGCTAGCCCTGGGATTTTCTCAAATGAAAGACTTTGGGTGAGCCTAAACCAAAAAGAAGAGTTCTTCAGAAAATGGGAGCTGAAAAGGCATTTTCTCTATCCATAGTCTATATCAATTCTATCAACTTAATCTTATTTAAGATTCAAAGAATTTCAGTCAGGTAAAAAATTAGTTACAGACCCAGTCACTGTCAGTTATCTATTACCCAAATACTGCACTCAGCTAGTTAGCAGGCTTGCAGTCCCCTGCATTTCCTGAGAGGCTTTACGGGAGACTCAGCTGTCTGTTTCTTTGCTGTAAACCAGTTAGTTTAAAAGCAGTCCTAGGAATGGGACCTGTTCAAGAAAGAATGGATTTTATACCCTGCTTATTGCCTTCCAAATGCTAGGAGCTTTTCAGAGTAATAGCAACTGGTGTAAAAAGAGAATTTGAAATAAAAGAAGCTTTTATTGCCCCAGAAAGAGGCTGCCCATAAACTTTCCACCTGCCTTAACCACTGGGGAATGTGTATGTGTGTGTATAT
Source organism: Neotragus pygmaeus (assembly GCA_006410875.1). Taxonomy (NCBI): domain Eukaryota; kingdom Metazoa; phylum Chordata; class Mammalia; order Artiodactyla; family Bovidae; genus Neotragus; species Neotragus pygmaeus. The sequence continues at coordinate 6,396 of SJYV01046228.1, read as the reverse complement.
ATCGACAATTTCTGGCCAATGAGAATTTAGCCTCATATCCTCCGGAATATTGTACATGATAAAAACAGAGCAGGAAAACAGGATCAAACCTCTTTAATTGTAGCTGTCAAATGTATTCCAGCCTAATACTTCATGCATTCTGTCATCAAGAGGACATTTTACTGCTGGCGCTGATGCCTTACCCTTGTGCAAAACCTTTCATCTTAGAATATCAAAGATTTCTGCAAATACTAATTCATTAATTAAGCCTCTTGATGATGGTTCAGAGAAAGAGAGAAGAAAATGTATTTCAAAAAGAAAAAGATTTAAAATTCAGGTTGTTTGGGTGGCAGGACAAATGAACAAAGAATGCCATTTCACTCGTGTTGCTGTGACCCCCCACAAATCAGTCACTGAATTCAGAACAGACCTTTCTATGAAAATGCAAACATTTTTCAGGTGAACATTTCATAGCTTTGTCTTTAGATTTTAATGAACCTTCTTCATGGCACTCGGTCACATCATTTGTCTCTAATTCGGTTGTTCCTTTGTTCTCCTTTTCTAATAGAATGTGAACCCTTATGAACTTGCTGAGATTTATCGGTTCACTTCAGAGTTGCAGTAGAAAACTGTGTTGTTAAAATCCCACCCCTAGGGAGAGGGAAACCTGCCTTGGATTTAAGCCAGGTTTTCAAGAAACTGTCCACAAATGTAAAACCAATGAAAATATTTGAGTATTTTGGTTGTAATTATTTGAAATGATGAAACTCAAAATAAAACAGTATCACCCCAAGTCAATATATAAATAAAAGAGACTGGAGAATATTTCAACTCTTTCTACCACCCAACCAGTGTAATTTAAGTAAATCACAGTCAATCCAGTGCTAGTATGTTGCTATTTCTTATGATGTTGAAGTGTAGCTGATTTTGATACAGACTCTTAGCTGCTTTGAAAGAAAGGATTAGGGAGTGGTATATGGAAAACAGGGCTTCCCAGGTGGCTCAGTGATAAAGAATTCACCTGCTAATGCAGGAGACATAAGTACAATCATTGGGTTGGGAAGTTCCCCTGGAGGAAGAAATGGCAACCCACTCCAGTATTCTTGCTTGGGAAATCCCATGGACAGAGGAGCCTGGGGTCACAAAAGAGTTGGACACAACTTACTGACTAAATAACACCCAAGAACACATAAAAAACACAAGGAATGCATGCCCAGAATCACACAGCTACCCTCTGACCTGGAATCATATATATATATATAAGGTTAATCATTCAATTTTCTGAGTTCTTCCAAGTGCATCTGAGGGTTACCAGTATAATCACTGGTAGTATCAGGAAGAATCTAATTGCTTGACTATGAACCCTCCAGGAAGCAGTTTGTAAACCCACACTTACAGCCACCATGACCAAGCCACTCAACCAATATTTAGTAAGTTGTACAGGCCCTGTGTTGGTATCACATTTGATCCTTTCAATACTCTTAGAAATTGAAGCCAATATCCATAAGTCACACACTATTTCTATTCATAAGTTGATAGTTAAGTTCTCTCCTTCTCCCTTTGCCTTTCCACTCTCTCCAACAACGTAGTAGAGTGATTAAAAGCAGAGTACTGCAACAAGGATGCAAACCTCAACTTCATACCATAAGATTTGTGTGACCTTGGAGGAACTGAGTTAACTTCTCCATGATTCACTTTCCTACTCTACAAAATAGAAGCAATCCAAGCATTACTTTGTTGAGTGACCCATTAAATGTTATATATGTTGGACACAAAGAGACTCACGTTCAAGGACAACACTTAGAGTCAAGCTAGAAGTATATTATGCAAAGCATAATACGTCAAAATATGTTTAATTGGTAAATGGGGTATATATACCAAGGGACAAAATCTAAACAATGCCCAACAGATAGCATTGTGGTTTTGAAAATGGCTGAGTAGATAATTCATAAACAATGCTTATTTCCTCGTGTAATGCCTTCAGCAGCTCAACACTTAAGGCAATCAAATTATCCTAAAAGGAAAGGAGGCCTCACAAATCTATGAAAAAATCCCTTCAAACTGAAGACCCAAGTCTAGTTTCCACCTAGCCACAGTGATAGACAAATGCTTTTCACTTTTGTTACCATTTATCAAGCATCCACAGCATAGTTTATATTTAGAAAAATATAAAGAATAAAATCCCTTTTTTCAAACACTTTATGTTCTACTTGGGTTTCTAAAGTATGTATTTGTGAAAAACTCCATTATAATATGTGTAATTAACTTCAAAGGAAATTGCTTTTGCTATGAAAATTCAAAGAGAGTGTGAGGACGCTGTGGGCTAATCTGATCAGAAACTATGATATGATGGAAATATATGATATGAGCTTTAAAAGTCCAGATAAGACTAGGAGAAAGAAAAGTCTGGAGAGATCATTTTGGGTATATAAACCAGAGTAAATCACACAAACACAACCCACACCATGAAACCAAATGACCAGTGTATGTAAAGTGTGGAAAATTACAGAAGGTTCTGCTAGGCAGGATGGATAAGCAAAACATGTTTTGGTTCCTTTAAACTTTACATATCTTCTGGTGAAGAGATATGCAAAGTTTGCATGAAATAATTTGGAAAATAATAAAAAAACAGTTTGGCTGCAAGGTAANAAGGTTCTGCTAGGCAGGATGGATAAGCAAAACATGTTTTGGTTCCTTTAAACTTTACATATCTTCTGGTGAAGAGATATGCAAAGTTTGCATGAAATAATTTGGAAAATAATAAAAAAACAGTTTGGCTGCAAGGTAATATGAGCCAATGTTAAGGTGTGTGGTTATTTAAAGACTAACAAAATTTGAGCTACATTAATAGAATTATGGTGGCTTGAAAGTAAGAGAGTAATAGACCATGGTGAAAGAACTGCACTTAATTCTAGATATCACATTTTAGTTATAAACAAAATCCATCAAAAATGAATCCAGGCGAGATATTGAACTAAAAATTAGTTTAATAATTAAGCAACTACAAACTCTCGTATGAGGAATGGTTGAGATGTTTACTAGAAAACAGATGTCTCAAAATATTTTGAGGTTTGAGTGTAGAAGAGGAGTATATAGAGTGAATGTTTTCAAGGAGAGCAGAAGGAGGAAACTGTGGGAATATATTAGACTTCTATTCTCAACACAGAAGAATTTCAATTACATGGAGCTACGCAAAATGAGGGGTGATGATGGCATCTTCGCTAAAAATAGTATAACTGAACTAAATGGCCATAGATTTCTGTTCCATACATGTAGTAGCTGGGGAATTGCATTCTATGAAACCAAAGTTTTTTCTGACAATAAAATTTTATTTATATTTTAATTTCATTCATATCAAAATATTCTCAGACAAATGATACTCCTCTGTGCAATCTCATTCAGATTCTAAACTATGGAGTTGATTTCCACAACAGATAATTGCTATAGGAATGTTAGGGCTCTCTCTATTGTAAGCCTTCTATTTTTATTGAAAGATATTATTCGTGTTTCTCTACTTTGAAATGACAATCCCTGAATTTGAATCCAAGTCAAGACAGAGTTAATAATAATGTTAGTCACTCAGTTGTGTCTGACTCTTTGCGATTGGATGGATTATAGCCCACCAGGCTCCTCTGTCCATGGAATTCCCTAGGCAAGAATGCTGGATTGGGTAGCCATTTCCTTCTCCAGGCGATCTTCCCAACCCATGGATCGATCCCAGGTCTCCTGCATTGTAGGCAGAATCTTTACTGTCTGGGCCACCATGGAAGCCGAAGACAGAGTTAAGATATTTTCACAGAAAATAGACATTTGTAAGATATAACCACTTCTCTGCCTATGCATTTTTATGGCAGTGAGATTACACAGTGGGGTTCTAAGTCAACTATTTATAATTAAAATATTTCTTTTTATCCTGTTCATAAGACTCCCTAATCTTTTTTGAACTTGTTAGCTTAACTCTAACATATTCAAATACAAATGGTTTTATTATCATTATTAAAAACAGAAACACCTATTTGTGGATTGGATAATCATAATGGCTATATTTGGCAATGAAATTATTGCATTAATATAAAGTAATTAATGCAAACGCAAATGACTTAAGGCTGCAAGTATGAGTTTAATAAAGCAGCAGAATAAAGCCATCCAGTCTACGGATGTTTAAATTGCCATCATGCACAGATTGGAATTTCCATCCACCTGTTTTCTTTTGTTACACAATTCTGCATTTTTACATGCCACTCTACAGGTAAAATTCTCCTTCTATTTCCTCCAATTTTATCTTTCTTATGAAGGAGTTGGTTTATGTTCCTATGAATTAGGTTGTGCTGGTTTTCTTCCAGCTCATATGGTGACCTATAGAAAGAAAATAGTTGAGTTATTTGCATGACCTTTTATATTCATTTTGCATGAAATGAAATCATGTGCTTTTCTTGTAAAAGATACTAATGCCACTCAGCAGTATATAGGGTTAATTGTTATTTTAATGAGAGTGATATGCAGCACTGGGTAAGAATATGATCTTAAAAGCTACAAGCTATAAAGGTCACATATCAGTGGAGTGGCAAGTTTTTACGGCATATTGCTAGGAACCTGGTCCATTCTATGCTCACAATCATGTTATTCTTTGCTTAGTGCAGGTCATATGTTTTGACAGCAAACTAGAATTTTTTATAGGAAAACACTGTGTTTTAAAATCTTTCCAAATATCTCAGTGTACAACCATGGGATTGTGTGACTGGAACAACCTTAAATGTAGACAGCACATCAAAGAATAATAGTTAAACTAATAAAGTTATAAACCAATGATAAAAATCAAATCAGATTTCATAAATTATCTACAAAGATAATACCACTGGATAATTCCCATGTCTACATGCTCACAATTCCAAATAGCATGTGTTATAATGGCCCAGCTTACACGATTGTGGAGTAGCCCTCATAGTCAACAAAAGAGTCTGATATGCAGTACTTGGATGAAATCTCAAAACCCAATAGAATGATCTCTGTACATTTCCAAGGCAAACCATTCAATATTACAATAACCCAAGTATATGCCCCAACCAGTAATGCTGAAGGAGCTGAAGTTGAATGGTTCAATGGGAACTAAAAGACCTTCTAAAATAACATCCAAAATAGATGTCCTTTTCATTATAGGGGAATGGAATGCAAAAATAGGAAGTCAAAGATACCTGAGGTAACAGGCAAATTTGCCTTGGAGTACAAAATGGAGCAGGGCAAAGACTAAGAGTTTTACCAAGAGAACATACTGATCATAGCAAACATCCTCTTCCAACAATACAAGAAAAGACTCTACATAGGGACATCAATAGATGGTCAGTACCAAAATTAGACTGATTATATTCTCTGCAACCTAAGATGGAGAAGCTCTATACAGTCAGCAAAAACAAGACTGGGAGTTTATTGTGGCTTAAATCATGGGGTCCTTATTGCAAAACTCATAGTTAAATGGAAGAAAGTAAAAACAAAACAAAACAAACAAAAAAAAAAACACTAGATCATTCAGGTGTGACCTAAACCAAATCCCTTATGACTATACAGTGGAAGTGACAAGTAGATTCAAGGATTAGATCTGACAGACAGAGTGCCTGAAGAACTACGGACGGAGGTATGTGACATTGTACAGAAGGCAGTGATTAACACCACCCCAAGAAAAAGAAATACAAAGAGGCAAATTGGTTGACTGAGGAAGCCTTACAAAAAGCTATGAAAAGAAGAGAAGCAAAAGACAAAGGAGAAAAGAAAAGATATACCCATTAAAATGCAGTGTTCCAAAGAATAGCAAAGAGAAATAAGACAGCCTTCCTCAGTGATCAATGTATAGAAATAGAGGAAAACAATAGAGTGAGACAGACAAGAGATCTCTTCAAGAAAATTTGAGCTATAAAAGGAACTTTTCAGGCAAAATTGGGCACAATAAAGGACAGAAAGGGTATGGATCTAAAAGAAGCAGAAGAAATTAAGAAGAGATGGCAAGAATACACAAGAACTATCAAAAAATCTTCATGACTCAGATAACCGTGATGGTGTGATCATTCATCTAGAGCCAGACATCCTGCAACGTGAAGTAAAGTAGGCTTTAGGAAGCATCACTAGGAATAAAGCAATGGAAGTGATGGAATCCCAGTTGAGCTAATTCAAACCCTAAAAGATGATGCTGTGAAAGTGTCACACTCAATATGCCAGCAAATTTGGAAAAATTAGCAGTGGCCACAGGACTGGGAAAAGTCAGTTTTCATTCGGGCCCCAAAGAATGGAAATGACCAAAAATGTTCAAATGGCTGCATAATTACAGTCATCTCAGTTCAGTTCAGTTCGGTCCTCAGTTGTGTCCGATTCTTTGTGACCCCATGAACCTCAGCACGCCAGGCCTCCTTGTCCATCATCATCAACTCC
>SJYV01046225.1:28232-45735 GCA_006410875.1 Neotragus pygmaeus | reverse complement strand
AAAGATACAAGATAGAACTTTTGATTGTTTTTTTTTTTCTTTTCATTCTTTGTTCCTTTTCTTTTTTTTTTTTCTTTTTGTGGGTGGGTATGGGGAAGAGAACTGCTTGTTTCTGATGAAAACTTCTATGCTATTGAAGGTGAGATCTAGTTTGCAGTTGCCAGCTTGGGGCTCAGATTCACTCCAAGATAGTTGGTGCACTGCAGCCGGAACATCCAGAATAGACCAGGTAGGCTGCACAGTGTGTACTTATCAGGATTTTGGCTAGGGGTTTAGTATTTGTATTGTGAGTAGGATTTAGTATGTACTTTTCAATTATACTTGTTTAAGCATATGTCAGAAAGTGTAAAAGCAATTTAAAGGATCACTTAAACTATTTAAAGTGCTTTGTTTTTAAATTTGAAAGTAACTCATAATCATTTTACATTTCCTAAACGTAACTGATTTGTTTTTGGAAAGGAATCATATACCCAAGTGCACCTGACTTTAAACATCAGTCAAACTGAACACTTTTTATCTCTTTTCAGAATCATTTAAACTTAACATATTTTATGTCTTCTCAGAATCATTTGCAGTTAGGTATAAAATCATATGTTTAACATCTAATCGTACATTTCATAAATATTTTATAGAATTTTTTGGCAAACTTTTTCATGAAAAATGCTGTATTTGTCTTGAGATATACTTCTAAGAAAGCCCNTCTCAGAATCATTCGCAGTTAGGTATAAAATCATATGTTTAACATCTAATCGTACATTTCATAAATATTTTATAGAATTTTTTGGCAAACTTTTTCATGAAAAATGCTGTATTTGTCTTGAGATATACTTCTAAGAAAGCCCTTAGTTCAGTTTTTCACCTTTATAAAAAAGTTTATGGTATTTCTCTAAATTTTGTTACTGCTATTATATACACTTATCTTCTCCCAAATAATCAGTTTCTTATAGAAAAGAAACTGAGTCAAACATCTGAGAGTCAAGTCTTAATCGAGTTACCTTCAAGTCCTTTATGGTTACAAAATGCTCTCTCTCTTCCTGCAGATGAAATTTGAATGCATACTGGGTACCAGGTGATGAGAATAAGTGGCAGGACAAGTAGACCACTCAGTCCTCACAAAAGAGGATTCTTTGCTGCAGAGCCCAAGACATGTGGGAGTCCAGTGAATGGAGCTCTGTTATCCGTAGTTACTTTATCAACATGAAATGATTTTACAAGTAAAGACTGTATAAACAGATTAATATTACATTTGAAAATAACATTCTAACTGGGAGGGTTGGCAGTAACTTCAGTATCATCCATTAGCACTTGTTTTAAATAAGTCCACCTATTTAGTCCTGCCAGGATCTCCAGTTAGAAATAAGTACTTCTCTCATGTGATTTGTAATTTATCATCTTGTTAATGTTGCAGTGTAATCCATCTATTTCTGCTCTCCTCTCTTCTTCTAGGCTATATTAGTGGACATTTTCAAGTTATAGTGTTCAAATTAAATACATAAATGCCTAGGAGATGGTTAGCTAGAAGAGAAAAACTGGTAATTATTTTGAAGGTGGCAAGGGACATGTTTTTAGACAAGAAAGGACATAATTATTTGAAGAGGTTGTACCAGGAGGATGCAGGAGGATATGTGAGCGGGATGTGAACTGTGGAGGAAAAAGAAGACAAAGATATCAATGAGGATCCCTGGGGGTTGGGGCGGGGGCAGATGTTGAGAGATTAGGTTATTAAGATGGCTTCAGTGGGTAGAAAAATGCTGCAATAGATAGAGGTCATAATGAAAGGGAAATTTTCAAACTTGGCTCTGCAGAGGTGCCCATGGGACTGCCACAGGATGAGGGCCATCAGCCCTCCCACTCAGCTTCTCTGCTTTTATCTATGCCCTTAGGATTGAAAGTAAATTCACTTTAGGCAAAATGATTTTGATGCATAATGATAATTTATTTTTATTTTTTGGTGAATTGTTGAGATATTGGCAATCCCTGTGGATTCCTGAGCCTGAGATATGAGATGAAGTTGAAGAGAATGGTGAAGAAAAAGATAGTGGAAAGTGAACTGACCTAGAAGAAAAGGAGATCTGAAACCTGATTCTTGTTCTTCCTCTCACGAGTTTTTTGACATTGGATGACACAGTTTATGGGCTTTCATCTCTTTGGGTCATAGTTTCCCTGTCTGTAAGAGGAATGTCTAGAACTAGATCCTGTAAGGCCTTTGTAGCCAGCTCTTGTGCTTTCTTTCATCTATTGTGGCCACGTCTTTTGCTTCTTGCTTCCTTATCCCCCCTCCTTTATTTTTAGAATACAAGGGTCTTGCTTTATTTGGGGGGCAGGGAGAGCAATGGACATTGGTCCCAGGCGGTGGAGGTACCCCCTGTATGACGTCCCACCTGGCCTTAAAAACAATTTGAGTACCCTAAGGGTACTTATTATACAAAATTTGTTTAGGGTTTCTGTCTTTCCATAAAAGGTTGAGGTATTTGAAGTTGAGGTTCTTAGAAATACAGCAGCAGCTACAAACTAAAGCAGCAGCTGCAATTGGGTAGTTCCTCACTATTTGGCAAAGTTAAAATTATAGAAAATACTTAGACACTTAAATATCTGGGGAGATAACTTTGATTTCTGATCTTTTTTCATCATATACAATATTTTTATACTAATACATTTTAGTTAACAAATAAATTATTTAAAAACATTTAACTTTTAAAATTTCCTTAAGTCTTAAATTGATTTAAGTCTAAATTGTAGTAAACCGTAGAACTAANAACTTTGATTTCTGATCTTTTTTCATCATATACAATATTTTTATACTAATACATTTTAGTTAACAAATAAATTATTTAAAAACATTTAACTTTTAAAATTTCCTTAAGTCTTAAATTGATTTAAGTCTAAATTGTAGTAAACCGTAGAACTAAAGTCTTTTTTTTTTTTAAGTCTTAATTCTTGTACCTGGCCTAACCTATGCCAAGAATGGGACGTGTAACTGAATTTAGTAAATGGAAAAGAAATAGTTTTGTACATTGGTTTTATTTCAGTTGTATGTAAAATTTTCACATTGGCATTTCCTTATTTAAAATACCCCCTCTTTTTTTAATCAAAAAACTTCAGATTAAAAACTTTAAAAACAAATATAAATTGTTATATTCATTTCTGAGTTTAAAATGAATGCATTTTTATTAGTTTCTTTAAGGATAAGTATGACACTACTTTTGTTTAAAATGCTATTAGCTACTCTTGCTAATGTGCTAAGTCATACTCAAAAGTATGAATTCTAAATTACCTTAAGCTTGAATTTTCATGCAGTATATTTATTCATTAATACTGCAATATTTTCAATGGAGAGTAAATATACTAGGAGCTGAGGTTATTACTTAGTTTATATGTGGCATATCAGTTTTCTGTAAACAAACCAACACCATGCCTTTAAAACTGTATTATAGCCTGCAAAGCCTGTGAGAGCTGGCCTGCTCTTTAGCTGAATATATATATGTGTGTGTGTGTGTATATATATATATATGTATATAATTTTTTTTTTCCAGCTCTAGACTTGGGGTCTTATAGATGTTCTCCCTGCAATTCCAGGGAATGTACATAAACTACCTTGAATTAACTGAAGATATTTTTTGCTAATCTTTAATATCCAGGCTATTATGATATGATGTGATAATCTGGGGACCTCTCAGAAAAATACATTCTTTGGAGACTTTATTCACATTATACAAAAAACACGTGGGATACACAAGGCCAAGTCCAAGTTTCCATTTAATGAAGTGTTCCTTAAATTGTGATTCTTAAACTAGATGAGTTATAGGGACTCTGGTAATTGTGAAACTATCATACCTACTGAAAATAAGATAGGATGGGATCTGGTTATCTGTGGTTATGATCCTTTTTATGTTTCCTATCTGTGTTCAGTTCTTTACTTGTACTTGCTTACACCAGTTATTTTTTTACTTACCTTTCCATTTTATTTAACCATTGTGGATACTAAATTAGCTTTGGCCTGGCGCTTGATGTTTTTCCCCCTAAATCACTGTTACAGTTCTTTGTTGAGGATTCGAATAATAAAGGAAGGTCAAGAAATGTATATTCATTGTATATGCGGTAGTGCTTTACCCTGGAGATAGGTCCAGGGAGATTCTGTTCTTTGCTTTTGAGAAGATGAAAGTCCAGTTGGATGAATAAGGTATATATCTCTGTGTGGAACAACCAGAGAATCGGGTGGGAATGTATGAGATTGAGAGCTGCATTGCGTACTGAGGCAGAGCAGAACAGTATCTGCTGCTCGCTCAGTAAGGTGTGGTAGCAGAGTATAATCAGGAGAGCTAAACACAAAAATACAACAAAAGTTGATCTTTCTATTTAGACAGAAGAATATATGCCCAAGCTATCTGGTATCACTTTAAATATGATGTTATAGAGTTTTTCTGTGGGCTTCTCTGGTGGCTCAGATGGTAAAGAACCTGTCTTCAATGCTGGAGACCCAGGTTCAACCCCTGGATCGGAAAGATCCCCTGGAAGAGGGCATGGCAACCCACTCCAGTATTCTTGCCTGGAGAATCCCGTGGACAGAGGAGCCTGGTGGGCTTTCTATAACCTGCCTCTTTTTTCATAGGGAGAACACATCATTGTCAAAAGGAAAAGCTTCTACTTACCTATTTCTTTTGAAATAAACAGGGTTTTGATTATGTCAAAGCCAAAATACAACATCCCATAAAGTTCCCTTTTAAGTAAGTTTAAGTTCCTTTTGTTGTATTTTAATATCAGTGTTGACCACATTAGTTACCTTTCAATGTTTATAGTCTTTCCCGGGTCATCCTGTTTAAAATTAGAATGACTTTGTTCTTTCTGTGTTTTTCAGTCTTTCTAGGAGTTCGTTGTTGCTTCCATAAGTCTTTTTGGCAAATGTCTGTATTTAAAGACTGTAGCAAACTATTAGAATATAAGAGATTGTCGGGTTTTTTTTACAATTGTGTTCTAATTTTTGCGTGTTCATTGTTGTGGGATACTGTAATCTCAGTTTCTGAAAGCCCATTTAGTTGGTTCTTTGCCACATAGCTTTCATATTTCTGCAGTAGATTTGGATAAACTTTTTCTGTTAGATTCTTACTTTTGTGAAATGTATTGCCTATTTTCAAATAACCATGTAGTAATAAATGTAAATTACATTGTTGCGATTTCCCATCTTTTTATGATAATCAATATTGCTGCATTTATGCTAACTTTAAAATGGATTCAGGATTTCCATTTAGCTTTTGAACCAATGAGAGTTTACATGAACATAATTTGTTCTAATGTCCCTATTCCTGAAGAATGCATGAGTGTTTGTCTTGTAATCAGATATGTTGTTTTTTTTTTTTTTCAGAAGTTATATTTTAATCCCCAAACTTTACTTAATCTGTTTTTTTTTTTTTTAAACGGGAATAACCTCCAGGTTCCATTACCCGGAAAGTAACTTTTGCGAGGTCATGAGCTCTTTGCCTGCTCAAGGCTATTTTGTATTTGGTGATTTAAAAATCATGTGGGCTTCAGCTGATGCTTAATAAAGGATAACTAAGTTAATAGTTTTAAAATAGCTTGCTATTTTCTTTGCTGAAATAGGAGTTTGTTTCATGAGGAGGCTTGATATGCAAAGGAAAATAAGGAACTTTATAAGTGGGCATCTCACTGTTTCAGTTGGATATAGGTATTAAAGCTAAAGCTGTTAATACATGTGGCTTTTTTTATTTTAAAATAAGAGTTGCCAGAGTTGATATATTTACTGAATAACTTGCTTATATATTTTCTCTTCATACCTTAAATATTATCCATGGCCCGTTGACAGTATGTATAGGATTCTGCATTAATTTTGCTGTGCTCTAAAGCAAAATCATACTCCTTGGCATGGAGGTAGAGGCTGGCCAAATAAATACATAAATCAAAGTTGTATGAGAAATGCAAATTTGGATGGTATTAGTTACCATTAATTAAGTTCATAGGTTGACTGAAGACAGGTCATGGTCTGATTCTGTTCAGAAAACATAAGCCTGAGAAGATAGCCCTGAACTATAGCACATTTCTTTGTAAGAATTTAAGGTCAATAGACTATAAAGTATCTATGTTATATTCCATCTTAGAACCCTTAGATACAGCATACTTTTTAAAAGATTTTTGTCATGACAGTTTACTTTTTAAATTCTATATTTTAAATACATTTTGGAGCTTTGAATATAATATTTAATCTTTTATTGTGTGGTTGGAAATTCAAGTCGACAGCAAAGTCACATTATTACCTGATACTTGTTTCAGTTTAGTTACTTAACGTTTTGAGTACCTAGTCCGTGGAGGATTCTGAGAAGATTTGCAGTCCTTTGTAATTACCACGTAAAAGTACAGTCTTTGCCCTCACTGAGCTCAGCTTAAACTTTTGCAGTTTTTATGGTAAAGATAAATACTGTTCATTCAACAAACATTTGAGAGATAGCTATATTCCATAATTAGCAGGTCCCTACTTAGAATTAACTTAGAAATTCATTGACAGAGGCAGGAAAACCAACAAATTAGTTACGAACTCATACAGGAGACGCACAAAAGATGGACATATTTGGATAGATTACAAAAATTGCATGTCATTTCTGCCCTAGTTTTTCTGTATCCCAGTTTTATTATATACTACTGTAAATCTTTTGCTTTTCCATTATTTCTATTATTTTTAAAATGGACTTTAGACATCATCTAGTTTGATGCAATTATTTTATTTTCTCGAAGATGGAACAAAGCCTAAAAAGGTTAAGTAGCTTCAGGTTAAGAAACGCAATGCTTCTTAAAGTGTGGTGTTTGGACCAGCAGTCTCGGGATCACCTGGGTACTTACTGGAAATAAAATTCTCAGAGACCACTCCAGATCTGTTGAATCGGACCTATTGAATCAATTGATGAGTCCCAGCAAACTCGTCTGTCTGACAAGCCTTCCAGATGTTTCTGAAGCATGCTTAAGTGCAAGAGTCGCTGTTACAGCTCAGTGACTGTGCCTCCATCCCAATCAAGGTCATTGTTCTAGGGAACACCTATTACTAGTGGGTGTTACATCTCAGGAGTCTAAGTAAAACTAAGTAAGGGGTACTAATGTAGGTAGTGATGAAGCTCCAGCAGGATCTTCCACGTCTAGTATTCTTTCCATCATTCACTGTTGCTTTGCACAGTTTCAGATTCTCTGATAGTGACTTGTTTAGTCTGCAGTGGTGATCTGCCTGCCCCCCACCCCCTGCAAAAAAAAGCTTCAACCCTCATTGAAATATCAGAGGAGAATTTTTAAAAGTCACCATACTCTTAAGAAAAGCTTCTTATGTTTTTGCTCAGCTTTCTAAAAGAATGGTTCTGGATCTTCTCTGGATTGTGGACTCCTTTGGAAAACTAAGGAAAGCCATAAACCTTTTCAGGAAAAAATCACATATACGTGTCCATACGGAGCATTACATCATCTCACAGATATCATGGTCCTTAAAGCTCAGGGACCTAGGTTAAGAAGTGCCTCATTCTAATTTCTGTGGAGACATTTTTCCCCTACTTTTTCGGTTCTTCCTTTCCTTTTTCCGTGTTCATCATTCTTTGAGAGTTGAAAGTGGCCTGCCTGCTCAACTTTCCCCTCATTTACACACAACGTATAACCACCGGGTAGGGTACACACTTAAACCTAAATGAGTGGGGTTAACATGGGCATAATTTGGGAACAGACTGCCTGGCAATTAGCGGGGCACAGGCCAGGGCTTGCTGTGGTGGCTCCCTGTCTATATTTGCTCAAGTTTATTGAATGTATATTGAACAGAATACAATAGAAATTCATGAGCATTACAGAATCAGATTCCTTCTAGTAAGCAAGTTGAGGGTTTGACATTCAGCAAACAAAATTTCCAACTCACAAAAGACTTTGTTCTGAGACTTGATGATATAGGAAACTTGCTGCGGTGAAAATTCTTTTGCCCTTTTCTCCCCTGCCTTCATTTTTTGCAACAGTGGGTAGAGGGGAGAGAAGATTTGGAAATGCAGAGATCAGTATGTCCAGATTATTCTTGATGTTTGTCTTTGTTCTGAAGTTGGTATTTCAGGCTTTTAATTTTTACTGTTTAGGATGCTTATGCATTCTTTATTATGAAATTCTGACTATTAAATAGCATACAATGTTTGATGTTTAAAGTATGGTGCACTATGGAATTAAGCCTTTTCACCCCAAATATTTATTTTTCAAGGGCCAGTGTCCAAATTCCTATATATATGTGAAAAGTTTAAAAATTAAATAACTGAAAATGCTTTCTGTGTGTATAAGATTTCAGAAATATTTATAAGTTGAGAATGATAACAGAAATTGTTTTTACTGTATTACATTAATACTGCTGATTAAATGAGATACTTTTATATGTGTTTTTGGAGATAACTGTATGAAATCTATTGTCCTCCAGTACAAGAGATACTAAGCTCAGGAGATCCTTAGTTATTGATATTGTCTTGGGTTGCAAACTGACTAGTAATATTATGTTAGTCAAATGTCCTGATTTATGTAAGAAGATTTAAATAGTACATTAATCATGACTTTTGAAAAAACTGTGTTGACTATATTCTTTTTTTTTTTCTTCTTCTCTTCCAGGATCGAAGTAGAATGTATGACAGTTTGAATATGCACTCTCTGGAAAATTCCCTTATTGATATTATGAGAGCAGAGCATGATCCTCTTAAGGGTATGTGACTTTTTTATTTTCTTATGCCATCCACCGTTTTGTCTGCTATCTTACCGTTTTTTCATATGAAAATAAGCACTAAGTAACACCTATCTCATCTATAACATTCTAAATTTATTAACAAGAGCCTTTGTTTTTATGAAAGGTCATATGTTTACCTTGGTAGCTGCTTTAACTTTATGCCAATTTATATAGAGAGATGGAAAAACCTAAATCTCTTGACTTGTTATTTAAGAAAAAGCCACTTTTTAGAGATAAATCAGTTCACCCAAGGATGAAGAATGACTCNAAGGTCATATGTTTACCTTGGTAGCTGCTTTAACTTTATGCCAATTTATATAGAGAGATGGAAAAACCTAAATCTCTTGACTTGTTATTTAAGAAAAAGCCACTTTTTAGAGATAAATCAGTTCACCCAAGGATGAAGAATGACTCTGAAGGCATTATAGTCACTATTCTAGAATTCTTTCAAATACAGAAATATTAAAAAAGAAAAAAAAAAAAACCTTTCTTGGAATACCTGCATTCGCAGTTTGCAGTAATTCCAGCCTAAAATTGTCATAAGTTAACTTCCTTTCTCATTTTCCTTCCTGCTGTCATGTTGTAGAAATTTGAAAGGGTTTTGAGGTAGAGGAGCTATTCATAAAAGTTAGGGCAAATTAGGTAAAAGAATCAGCACCCATAATGTTATACTGTCAGCCTTATCACAGTTACAGTTAACTGCAACTGAAGAAATTGTATTAACAAACTTGTTTTCATTTGTCTGCATGTTACATGTTAGTGATTATTTTATATTTCTTCATATAAAATATATTCTTGACTTTTATATTGTAAATGATGAGAATCTAGCAAACTATGTGAACTTGAGTCATGAGAAATACTAGTATCTGTTGCTGCATAGTGAACAGTCCCCAGACTTAGCAGCTTCAGTCAACGGTGAACATTGTATACCTTGTGCCGTTTCTGTGAGCCAGGCAGGACCAGGGGCACTTTTAACTGGTTCGTTCTGGCTCAGGGTCTTTCAAACTGTTCTCTTTTTAATTCTGTGAAGCCAAGGATTCCCTTATAAGAGTCAGCCTAAAAACTCTGGAACTTGAGAGTTGGCAGCAAGGCGATGGCTCTGGCTGAGCTGGCAGTACTGACGAGCTACCTCAACACTTTTGTTCTGCCTCTGGGTTTTGCTTGTAAAGGAGTTTCTTATCTTTCTGTTTCCTTTGTTGGTGAGGACTTCGAGAAACTCAGGGGATTTTGGTAATTGTCGATGATGCGTAACGATGCTAATTCTACTCACAAAGTAATTAAGATAGTTATACTTTGATTATTTTTTTTTTTTGAGGGAAATTGCCTCTAACCAAATTCAGCCTAGTTTTTTGAGTATTTGAGGTCTTGTTTGTTTTTTTTCAACCCAGTTACCCCAACAGTCCAAGGGCACTTTGAAGACTTTTCCTCTGTTGATTTCCTTGCCTTCTGTAGAAAGAAAATGCATAGAAATGCTAATGCTCATCAAGTCAATATTAACTGTAACCAGTGGATAATTAAACTTTTTTTCATCATTGTTTCTCCCAGTCTTCCTTAAAGAAGCCCTTTGAATATGTTAAGAGAAAACATTAATTGTATACTCACTATTAATTATCCTAGTTTTTCTGTTTTTCTAGCCTGTTTTATAGTAAAAATGGAAGGAAACCTAGAAAGAAAACTTTGAAAAAGAAAACAGAAGCAGTATGAGGCTAAAAGGAATTTAATATCAATAATTGAAATATTCAAATGAATTCAGAATTCTTCTGTTAGGAAAAAAAAGGCTCATTAACCACCTTTAGGAATCATGGTAACACATCTCTGTTTCTAATTGGAACATTTTATGTTCCACATTTAATATAACAGGGAATAGAGGAAAAAAAAACAAAAGAAAACATTTGAGAATGCTTCTCCATAGAATTGAGAAATAAGACTGGTACTTTTGCCAAATTGCCATCATATACCTTTCTAAAATTGGAGCTTCCCAGATGGCCCTAGTGGTAAAGAACTCACCTGCCAATGCAGGAGACGTAAGAGACGCAGGTTCTATCCTGGGTCAGGAAGAGCCCTTGGAGAAGGGAATGGCAACCCACTCCAGTATTCTTGCCTGGAGAATCCCATGGACAGAGGAGCCTGGTGGGCTACAGTCCATGAAATTGCAGAGTTGGATACAACTGAAGCGACTTAGCACACCCACATGCACACACCTTCTAAAATCATCTTGATATCCAAGTGCTGTCACTTAGTTCTTTCTTTTATTACTAGTACAAATTTCCCTGCCTCCTGGGATTTGGCATATTGTGTGTCTTACTCCCACACGCTGATCATTACACAGTTTCTTGGGGCTTGGCATCAGTAAAAATTTAGAAAAGCAAGGTTGTGACATATAGAAGAAACCAATCCCCTCCTTTCCATTCCTGATCTTTAGGGCATCACTTCAGCCTCTATCCCATCGCTCTTATCTCATCTTTTCATCACTTTCAGAAAATTCTGTTCTCTACTTAGCATATGAAAATTCTTTTTCTCTAAAAAAGCAGAACGAATCTTATTTTATCCTTCTAAAATATTTTTCAATAACCCAACCAGTTGCTATGTCTTCCTTATGGAATCTAATGAACAGAGAGGTGAGACTTGTGGGGTAGATGAAAAACTGAAAATAAAAATGAATTTATTTCCATTTGTGTAAGTGGTGACAGTTTCTTAAAAATTTTCTGTGCAGACTTGAGTGGTGAAAGATTGTATTAATTATACACTGCTGCATAAAAAATTACTCCCAAATTTAGTAGCTTGAAGCTACAATGAACCTTTATTATCACCTGCAATTTCTGTGGTTTAGAACTCAGAAGCTCCTTACCAGGTTAGTTCTGTTGAGGGTCTTAGGAGGTAGCAGTCAGGAGAGCAATGAGGCGGCAGTCATCTGAAGGTCTGACTAAGGCGAGGGGAATCCTTTTCTAAGATGACTTACTTATGCGGCTGGCAAGTTGGCGCAGGCTGTTGGCAGGAGAACACAGTTCATCACAGACCTCTGCTCAGGACTGCCGAAGTGTCCTCCAAGTGTATCCCCCTGCCCGCACCCCCAGAGCAAATGATAAAGCTCGAAGCAGCTGCCCCAGTGTCTTCTAGGATTTAGCTTCAGCAGTCTCATGCCATCATTTCCATGACAGCATACTAGCCACGTAGAACACCTTGCTCACCTGGGGCGGAGTCTGATGCCCGAGAGCTGTGAGTCCTGGGAGGCAAAGAGCAGCAGAGGCAGTCATGGAGGCTGTCTTCCACAGAGATGAAAGGCAGAAGCAGAATTTGCATTGGGTTCTGCTGTTCTAAAGGAAAAGAACAACTGCTTCAGGTAAGGGTTTATGTTGGTAGACAGAAAAGCAATCAGACAGTCCTCTGGAATCCAAAATAAGTCCACACCTGGTTACAGGCAGGACTGTTGACTGATTAGACTGACAGAAGGACCCTCCTGCCCCCACTTTAGCCCAGAATGCAAGCCTAGTGGTTTTTACAGGTCAGTAGAGAACCTCCACTGTTTACTGTTAGGGTCTTTCTAGTCTAGCATGGCAGGTGGAATGATCTTGTCAAGGCTCTGAGGATGTGAAGTGATGGCAGCCATAGATAAACCCTGCTGCTAAGTCGCTTCAGTCATGTCCAACTCTGCGACCCCATAGATGGCAGCTTGCCAGGCTCCCCTATCCCTGGGATTCTCCAGTCAAGAATACTGGGGCGAGTTGCCATTTCTTTCTCTAATGCATGGAAGTGAAAAGTGAAAGTGAGATCACTCAGTCCTGTCCGACACTGACCCCATGGACTGCAGCCCACCAGGCTTCTCCATCCATGGGATTTTCCAGGCAAGAGAACTGGAGTGACCCTGGATGCATTCTATTCCAGAAAGTGTGCTTGCTTTTGTACGAGGCAGTATCCAAGAGCCTGCTGTGTGTTATGTGAAACAGACATGGTCTCTGTTCTTGTGGAATGTATAGCCAAAGAGGAAGAGAGACCTAGTTACATGTGTGATATGCGTAGATACATATAACACATTAATATAACATAAACCTGCAGTAGGGCTTCCCAGGTGACACAGTGGTGAAGAACAATCCGCCTGCCACTGCAGGAGACATTGGAAACTCGGGTTTGATCCTTGGGTAGGGAAGATCTCCTGGAGGAGGAAATGGCAACCCACTCCAGTATTCTTGCCTGGGAAATGCCATGGACAGAGGAACCTGGTGGGCTCGATTACGTACACATATAACCGTAAGTATTAGAATAATGTTGAGGGGGGGAGCTATGAAGTGTTTGGAGGTAATAAGTGGAGGTACCTAAGGTAGATGTGGAAAAATAAAAGATGAGACCTGAAACCTGAGCAACACAAAGATCAATCAATGTGGGGGGGAAAGCGTCAGCCAGACAGAGGGAGCAGGTTGTGTTGAAGAGCTTGTCGTAACTGAGGAGCTGACAGCCGACTTGTCCTGGCATAGCTGTTTTAGGGCTGCCTGCCGGTGACTGGGTGTGACACTGCTCAGCCAGTCCTCTGAGGGTGGGGGAGCCTTTTGCTCTGGATTGTGAACACTAGCACACTGTTTTATGCTTTCCGTAGTACGAGTGGCACTGATGGATCTGTTTTATTTATTCTGCAGTGACTACTCACCATGAACATCCATTTTCTGGTGCCTGTCTTGATTTTTGACAAATATTTCCCTTTTCATAGGAAGGACAATTAAGAATTCTTTTAATGGTCAAAGTAAATCATTCTTTGCCAAGTAAGGTTTTGTGATTTTGCAATTTTGTGTTTGCATACCTATGTTAAATAATCTGTGATCTTTTTTCTGTATGTGTGGGTCAATTCATTCCCCTTTAAACAAAAGAACAAGTCAGTGATTATTGTTAATCTTTCTCCCCTCTCTGCCCTCAGCAGTTTACAAAAAAGGTCTTACTGTGTAAGCGTTTTTACCCCAAATTGCCTACCCCTCCTCCAAATCATAAGGGCAAACAAAAAATTTAAGCACATAAAAGATTATTTGAGAACAGCAGGAAGAAATGTAGTTTATTTAGCAGTCTTAGGAGATTCTGTGTCAGCAAGTCACAATACCTTTACTAATGTTCTCTGAACAATTAAGGGCAATTCAGGAAAAAGGATTTAGAGCATGATTTTTCAATACTGACATATTTTTAGAAGTGGATGCCTTGAAAATGTTTTTATTTACTGTGTTTTTGTATATCGTAGCATCATTTTTATCACTTGACTGCTAAACTCCTGAAGAAAAAAATCTCTGCTTATTTTAAGGAAAATAATCCTTGAGGAAATAAGGAATGACTCTATAAATGCTAAGTGGTCCTGGTGTTATCAACTAAATTCTTGCCAATTTTCAAGATACTTCTTTTCCCTCTGATATTCTCCTCACTTGCCTTAGTATAAAATGGAAGTTGTTGTTCAGTCACTAAGACCTGTCGCACTCTGCAGTCTCAAGGAATGCAGCACGCCAGTCTTCCCTATCCTTCATATCTCCCAGAGCTTGCTCAAACTCATGTCCATTGAGTCAGTGATGCCACCCAACCATCTCATCCTCTGTTGCCCTCTTCTCCTGCCCTCGATCTTTTCCAGCAGCAGGGTCTTTTCCAGTGAGTCTGCTCTTAACAGGTGGCCAAAGTTTTGGAGCTTCAGCATCAGTCCTTCCAATGAATATTCAGGACTGATTTGCTTTAGTATTAACTGGTTTGATCTCATTGCAGTCCAAGAGACTCTCAAGAGTCTTCTCTAACACCATAGCTTAAAAACACCAATTCTTCGGCGCTCAGCCTTCTTTATGGTCCATCTCTCACCTCCATACATGCATGACTTCTGGAAAAGCCATAGCTTTGACTGTTCGGACCTTTGTCAGCAAAATGATGTCTCTCTGCTTTTTAATATGCTGTCTAGGTTTGTCATGGCTTTCCTTCCAAGGAGCAAGCATCTTTTAATTTCATGGCTGCAGTCACTATCCTCAGTGATTTTGCAGCCCAGGAAAGTAAAATCTGTCACTGTTTCCACTTTTCCCCATTTATTTGCCATGNTATTAACTGGTTTGATCTCATTGCAGTCCAAGAGACTCTCAAGAGTCTTCTCTAACACCATAGCTTAAAAACACCAATTCTTCGGCGCTCAGCCTTCTTTATGGTCCATCTCTCACCTCCATACATGCATGACTTCTGGAAAAGCCATAGCTTTGACTGTTCGGACCTTTGTCAGCAAAATGATGTCTCTCTGCTTTTTAATATGCTGTCTAGGTTTGTCATGGCTTTCCTTCCAAGGAGCAAGCATCTTTTAATTTCATGGCTGCAGTCACTATCCTCAGTGATTTTGCAGCCCAGGAAAGTAAAATCTGTCACTGTTTCTACTTTTCCCCATTTATTTGCCATGAAGTTATGAGTCTGGATGCCATGATCTTGTTATTTTGAGTGCTGAGTTTTAAGTCATCTTTTTCACTTTCCTCTTTCATCCTCATCAAGAGGCTCTTTAGTTCCTCTTCACTTACTGCCATTAGAGGGATATCATCTGCATATCTGAGGTTGTAGATATTTCTCCCTGCAGTCTTGATTCCAGCTTGTGATTCATCCCACCTAGCATTCCGTGTGATGTACTCTGCATAGAAGTTAAATAAGCAGGGTGACAGTATACAGCCTTGACGTACTCCTTTCCCGATTTGAAACCAATCTGTTGTTCTATGTCTGGTTCTAACTGTTGCTTCTTGACCTGCATACAGGTTTCTCAGGAGGCAGGTCAAGTGATCTGGTATTCCCATCTCTTTAAGAATTTTCTGCAGTTTGTTGTGATCCACACTGTCAAAGGCTTTGGCGTAGTCAGTGAAGCAGAAGTAGGTGTTCTCCTGGAATTCTCTTGCTTTGTTTATGATCCAGTGAATTTTGGCAATTTGATCTCTGGTTCCTCTGTTTTTTCTAAATCCAGCTTGTACATCTGAAATTTCTCAGTTCATGTACTGCTGGAGCCTAGGTTGATGGGTTTTTGAACATTACCTTGCTAGCATGTGAAATAAGTTCAGTTGTATTAGTTTGGACATTCTTTGACATTGCCCTTCTTTGAGATTGGAATGAAAATTGATTTTTTCCAGTCCTGTGGCCACTGCTGAGTTTTCCAAATGTGCTGACATATTGAGTGTAACAGTAGCATCTTGTAGGATTTTAAATAGCTCAGCTGGAATTCTATCACCTCCACTAGCATTGTTGGTAGTAATGCTTCCTAAGGCCCACTTGACTTTGCATTCTGGGATGTCTGGCTCTAGGTGAGTGATCACATCATTGTAGTTACCTGGGTTATTAAGACCTTTTCTGAATAGTTCTTCTGTGTATTCTTGCCACATCTTCTTAATATCTTTTACTTTTGATAGGTCTTTTCTGTTTCTGTCCTTTATTGTGCCCATCCTTGCATGAAATATTCCCTTGGTGTTTCCAGTTTTCTTGAAGAGATCTCTAGTCTTTCCCATTATGTTGTTTTCCTTTGTTTCTTAGCATTGTTCACTTAAGAAGACTTTCTTCTCTCTCTTTGCTGTCCTGTGGAACTCTGCCAGTGCAGGAGATGTGACAGACACAGGTTCAATCCCTGGGCCAGGAAGATTCCCCTGGAGGAGGAAATGGCAACCCACTCCAATATTCTTGTCTGGGAAATCCCATGGACAGAGAAGCCTTGTGGGCTACAGTTCATGGTGTTGCAAAGAGTGGGACACAACTGAAAGTCTGAGCACATCAGTAACTATCACATTGGACTCATCAGGTGAAGCCACAGTTCACAATTGAAGTACAGAGTTACAAAATAACTTGTATCAGTTTCTGAGTCTGGTGTGAGAACTTACATTTTCGAGCTGAAGAGCTTCTAGGGCCTTGCCTGTTTGTCCACCAGTTGAGACTTCACCTTCCAGTGCAAGAAGTGTGAGTTTGATCTCTGGTTGGGGATCCCACATGCCTTGTGGCTGAAAAAACCCAAACATAGAGCAGAAGCAGTATTGTAATAAATTCAAGATAGACTTTAAAAATTGTCCATATTTAAAAAAAAATCTTTAAAAAGCAATCAAATTTCATAATTTAAAAAAATTATTACTTCTAAGCTGGACAGAGGTTCTCAGACTTCGAGAGCATGTTTAACATGCAGCTTTCAGGGCCCTGCTCCTAGAAATTAGCCATGGCAGGTTATGTAATGAGCACACTTTTGAGAAACTCTCCTCTATTAGACCAAGAGTGAAGAAATCCATAAGAAGTATAAAAAATTTGAATGGTTTCTATTAAAATAGAGCAGAGGAAAAAATAAAACTGATACCAGCAACATTCATGTCAAAGTATAGTTACCTCCCTCCTCTTAAACTGCCCTCAGTTCAGTTCAGTTCAGTCACTCAGTCTTGTCCAACTCTTTGAGACCCCATGAATCGCAGCACGCCAGGCCTCCCTGTCCATCACCAGCTCCCGGTGTTCACTCAGATTCACGTCCATCGAGTCAGTGATGCCATCCAGCCATCTCATCCTCTGTCGTCCCCTTCTCCTCCTGCCCCCAATCCCTCCCAGCATCAAAGTCTTTTCCAATGAGTCAACTCTTCGCATGAGGTGGCCAAAGTACTGGAGTTTCAGCTTTAGCATCATTCCTTCCAAAGAAATCCCAGGACTGATCTCCTTCAGAATGGACTGGTTGGATCTCCTTGCAGTCCAAGGGACTCTCAAGAGCCTTCTCCAACACCACAGTTCAAAAGCATCAATTCTTCGGTGCTCAGCCTTCTTCACAGTCCAACTCTCATATCCACACATGAC
>SJYV01046225.1:0-26074 GCA_006410875.1 Neotragus pygmaeus | reverse complement strand
CTCTTTCACTTTCATCAAGAGGCTTTTTAGCTCTTCACTTTCTGCCATAAGGGTGGTGTCATCTGCATGTCTGAGGTGATTGATATTTCTCCAGGCAATCTTGATTCCAGCTTGTGTTTCTTCCAGTCCAGCATTTCTCATGATGTACTCTGCATAGAAGTTAAATAAGCAGGGTGACAATATACAGCCTTGACGTACTCCTTTTCCTATTTGGAACCAGTCTGTTCCATGTCCAGTTCTAACTGTTGTTTCCTGACCTGCATACAGATTTCTCAAGAGGTAGGTCAGGTTGTCTGGTATTCCCATCTCTTGAAGAATTTTCCACAGTTTATTGTGATCCACACCTAGCTTATTAATAACTCTGATAGAGAGGCATATATTTCCCAGAACCATTTTGATTTTCTTCAGCCACCTGTGTGGCTTGAAGTCGAAATTTTCACATGTGCCAAAAAAAGGTATAGATGAAAATAATTGTACTAGAATGTTTTCCAAAACAGGATAATAGGTTGCTATGTATGCTTTCAGTTTTTAAGTAAAATGTTTCCTTATATTTTAAAAAGGAATAAGTAGAATTTATACATTCTTTCCCTTTTACTTCATTGATTTAGTTTTTCCTGTAGATCACTGGCCTTTGATAAAGAGGAAAAAAATAATTATTTTTGGACTAAATGATACAGAAGCCATATACATTTTATTAAATGTGTTCTGATTTTAAGAGGTGATCACTGTTGTGACATACTTGATACCTTTATCCCCAACTACTCAGAATTTAGTTCATCTTAGTGGTACAATTTATTAGAGTAGAACTTCTGTTGTCATTGTTATCTGCAGATTGAAAAGGAAGTTTTGAAAGTATGATTGTAAAAGTTCTTGTTGTAGAAGATTCATTTGAAATATGATATCATGGATATGAGAGTTTAAATTTTTATTTAGTTTTAGATATTTCTCTTAGCAACAATATTATTAAATTTAGAGTTGCTATTTCTTCCAAGCATCTTTGAATAGTCAACTAAATGATTTGACTTATATAAGATTACAGTTTCTTTTCTAAAAACTAAAAACTATTACACAGAAATGACAATGAATTTTCTTAAAAATCACATTTATTCAAAGCATATGTGTATTTATTAAAAGTTTATTACTCACGCAAAGCATCTATCCTAGAACTTTAAATATGGGCTTCAGTTCAGTTCAGTCACTCAGTCATGTCCGACTCTTTGCGACCCCATGAATCGCAGCACACCAGGCCTCCTTGTCCATCACCATCTCCTGGAGTTCACTCAAACTCACATCCGTCGAGTCCGTGATGCCATCCAGCCATCTCATCCTCTGTCGTCCTCTTTTCCTCCTACCCCCAATCCCTCCCAGCATCAGGGTCTTTTCCAGTGAGTCATCTCTTCTCATGAGGTGGCCAAAGTACTGGACTTTCAGCTTCAGCATCATTCCTTCCAAAGAAATCTCAGGGATGATCTCGTTTAGAATGGACTGGTTGGATCTCCTTGCAATCCAAGGGACTCTCAAGAGTCTTCTCCAGCACCACAATTCAAAAGCATTAATTCTTCGGTGCTCAGCTTTCTTCACAGTCCAACTCTCACATCCATACATGACCACTGGAAAAGCCATAGCCTTTACTAGACGGACCTTAGTCCATCAAAGTAATGTCTCTGCTTTTGAATATGTTATCTAGGTTGGTAATAACTTGTCTTCCAAGGAGTAAGAATCTTTTAATTTCATGGCTGTGGTTACCATCTGCAGTGATTTTGGAGTCCCAGAAATAAAGTCTGACACTGTTTCCACTGTTTCCCCATCTATTTCCCATGAAATGATGAGACCAGATGCCATGATCTTTGTTTTCTAAATAAAAGCAGAAAGAATATTTTTTATATAGAACCTGAAGTGATAAATACATGGGATAACTGGGCCTATGAATTTTAGCAGCATATAGTATTCAAAAAGTATCTGAGAGTCTCTGATGAAAGGTTTTCCTGCAGGATATAGGACTTCATTCTTTGAAATGTTTTTCTTATTTCACAAAAGTAGTGTGCATTCATTAAAGGAAATTTGGGGGGAAAAGTTTTAAAATTATCAGTAATTCCACAAGCTAAAATAACCATGTTTAATATTTTTGGTATATAATTTTTCTCATTTTTTCTTTTTAAATATACAGACATAAGATATTTGAGATATTCAAATAGTTACCTTCCCTCTAACCTGGTTAACTTTCAAAAAGTTAGTTTAAAAATATAGGTACATGGATTACAAGGTAAGATAGTGCCATAAGGTTTATAGAAGGAAAAATAGAAGTCTGTCTTCATTCTTCTCTCTCTACTTCTGATTTCTGTTCCTTGGATGTAGCCACTTTCAACTCTACCTATTCTTGGTGTAATTATTTGTAAATAATGTGCTTTATATTTCCTACATTTTAGGTATTGTTTTATTGGGCCTATCTTACAACCTTCTTTCAGATGGGATATAAATTTTGAGGCTTGTATGTATGAAAACATGTTTATTCTACCTGCATAAGATGATAGACTCTTGTGGAATTATGTATTAGTGATTTAGAATGTTGAAAGCAATGCTTCATTGCTTCCAGGGTTAAATTTAATACCATTCTAAAACCTGTTCATTTGTATGATTGTCTTATTTTCTGTTTTTTAATTTTAATTTTTTTACTGGAAGCTTTTAGGATATTTTCATGCCTGTGGTTCTGAAATTTTTTACTAGTGAATATGGGTCTTCCTATGTATGATGGTGCGAGACTTTACCTGTCTTGTCTTCTTCCCCTTTCTTCCTTCCATCTTTCCTTCTTTCATTCCATTTTGTTGTTTTATTTCTTGTACTGCACGTTAGTTGAGTTCCTCCTATTTCTGAGATTAATTTCCTTCAGTTTTTGAGAATTTTTTGTACTTTTTAAAAATAATTTTTTCTCTTCTATTTTTTATATTACCCCTCTCTGAAATTGCTGTTCTTAAAATTTTAAGTCTCCTATACTCAACATTTGGTTTCTAACTTCCATGACTTTATCTTTTGTTTTGATTTTGGAAGAGTTTCCTTATCTCTTACTTTCAATCATTCTAATGATTTTTTTATTTAAAAATTTTCTGTTAATAACTTTTAAAGCCCTTTATAGAACTTGTTTTTATTCTTCAATCTTATTTCTCTGGAGTATTTAAGCAGTTATTTTTCCAGTTCCTTATAGTGTCTTATGCTTCTTGTAAGTTCCTCTTTTGTAATTGTTTGGTTTTGTTCTTTTTTTTTATTCTCATGCTGGAGACTTTTGTTCAGTATCTTATGATCCTTTGCTGTCTGTTCATTTTTAAAGATAAAACAGAAATGGTGATTGGAAACTGTGTGTAGTTAAAGCTTATGATCTAGTGAGCATTACTGTAAGTGGATCTGTGTGTCACAGTATCTGTGTTCATGTATTTTCTTTTGGTCTGGGGAATAGACTTGGATGTCTGTCTTCCATTCTTTGGCCTAGAAGCTGTAGTCCTGCCTAGTTAGCCTTCTTAGAAGAGCCAGAGAAGGGGCTGCAGGTATCTCTGCTTGAGCCAATCATCCGCCTCCCAGTTTTCAGTTCTACTCATATCTACTCTGAGTGATAACCAGAGCTGCTTATTTTTCAACTTTTGGGGGCTTTCGTTATAGTAAATGGCTTTTTCCTTGATAATCTTCCCCATGTACACACCTGTTTGCCTTTAGTGTTTTTGGTGATTTCTGGTCTCCACAGTTAACTACCACTCAGCCATTCACGTTCACAGCTTTTGAAAATGCGATGATTCTTCTGTGATCCTGTCCAATTCTCTTTGTCCTAATGGTGGTTATGCCTCTTTAAAACTTCTATGCTGTCCTTTTAGGGGTTTCAGAAAGCAGCAGAGATGAGCTCATGTATTCAGTCCTCCATGTTCAGTTGGAAGACTCTGTAATCCCTGGTTCAGGTACCTCCTTAGTGAAGCCTCTTTGACACTCTAGTCAGTAGTGGGTTACTTTGTAAGGATTGCTAAGCAACCGTGTGAATTTTCAGTTGGAGCACTTTTCTCATTTATTTCTGATTCAGTTGTTTTTTTTCAGTGTATATTTCTATTCACATGATAGTGTATCATGGGAGCATTGACCACTTCCGTTTTTGCCTTATCTTGAATCAGCATCTGTATTAGTGCCAACTGAATAGAACATGCTCAGTGAATTATTGGTTGAAAGATTAAACAATGGTCCACAAAAATTTTTTATCAATATTTATTTAGAACTTAAAATCATTTATATGCATGCAAAATAGTTTGTATAGCCATTCCCCTACAGTTGTACATTTGGGTATTTAAATTTTTAAAATGAAAGTCAATGAGCTTTTTCTATTTCCATAGAATAGACATTACGTTTGTTTTCAAGGCACTAAACACATATTGCCAACTTTTTTTTCCCCCCAAATTGTGGAAGTGTTAGTCGCTCAGTCTTGTCTAACTCTTTGCGACCCCGTGGACTATAGCCGTCTGGCTCCTCTGTCCATGGAATTCTCCAGGGAAGCATACTGGAGTGGGTTGCCATTATCTCCACAGATCTTCCTGACCCAGGGATTGAACCTGGGTCCCTTGGATTGCAGGCAGATTCTTTACTGTCTGAGCCACCACAGAGGCAAGGTTTATTTTGACTCCTGCTACATTAAAAGGGAGTGAAAACAAGTAAGAGATTCTCACTGTTCCCTCCTATGCTTCCTGAGAGTGGGGAGTGAACTAGTCCTTTAGGTGGGGTGAAGGTAGGGGTGGATCAGTGGGTCAGGCCAGGGGGTGGCTTAAGTGGTCCATCCATCCTTGGTGGCCCTGGAGGCGCTGTGTGCAGGGGTGGATCATGCACAGGACCCTGCTTTTGCTCCTGATGCCTCAGAAGTGGCAGTTGAGTTTTTTATATTTTTGTATCTTATTGTTCATAATGTGGCTCAACTGCACATGTAGGCACTTTATTTTTAGTTCCGTATGGTTTCTTTGTATTCTGATGCTCAAAGAAACCTTTGTGCAGGTGAGCTCACTGCAGCAAAGGGTCCCAGGTCCCAGCCTCTCTCAATAAGCATAAGAAGGAAGGAAACTCATGTATCCTCCTGAATGACTGGCAGAGTCTCAGTTTGGAAGTGGAATCATTCTTTCTCTGGCTCTAAAACAATGTCTTTTGAAAACCTGGTTGCTGCTTGACCTGTGGTCCTTGGTTGATGATGTCTGCTGCTGCTGGGATAGGTCACAGATTTCCTACTCTTGTGGGATCAGACCATGGTGGTGACCAGCAGTCTTAATTCCCTAAGCTGCTGCTGCTGCTAAGTTGCTTCAGTCATGTCCGACTTTGTGCGACCCCAGAGATGGCAGCCCACCAGGCTCCCCTGTCCCTGGGATTCTCCAGGCAAGAACACTGGAGTGGGTTGCCATTTCCCTCTCCAGTGCATGAAAGTGAATTCCCTAAGCATGACTAAGTTTATTGTTTTATTAATTTTTATTGGAGTATATTGTGTTAGTTTCTGCTGTAAAGTGAAGTACATCAGATCTATGTATACAAAAACCCTCTCTTTTTTGGATTTCCTTCCCATCTAGGTCAGTGTAGAGCACTGAGCTCCCTGGGCTATACAGCAGGCTCTAATTAGTTATCTGTTTTATGCATAGTCCCACGCCCCCCACTTTTGCCAATTTATTTTTAAGTTTTATGTCAGTTTATACTACCACTGATGATGTTTGATTGTCCACTTGTTATTCTCAATACTCCTTTTATTAATTGTTTTATAATTTAAACTTTTGTGACCATTAGTGCAACATGATTTTAACATTTAATTGCATATATCAATTAGTACCAGTTTTATTGAAGTGATTTTACAATAATACATTATCTTACCCAATGATTAATGACTTAAGTTTAGCCCTTTATTGCTTTTGTCTTTCTCTGTGGTTATACTTAAAAGAAACTTATTCATATTCTATGTTCCTTGGTGTTTACAGACCCCAGGGACTGTAGCCCTCACAAGTCTCCTCTGTCCATGGGGATTCTCCAGGCAAGAATGCTAGAGTGGGTTATGATGCCCTCCTCCAGGGGATCTTCCTAACCCAGGGATCAAACCCAGGTCTCCCGCATTGTGGGCAGATTCTTTACCAGCTGAGCCAACAGGGAAGCCCAAGAATACTGGAGTGGGTAGTTTATCCCTTCTCCAGGGAATCTTCCCAACCCAGGAATCGAACCAGGTCTCCTGCATTACAATCTTTACCAGCTGAGCTACCGGGGAAGCCCTCCTAATGGATGGTCTAGTATTAATTGGATAAAGGTATTGAAAGTTATAAATATTAGGTGAAGAAAATTATGATGGGATCCTTATTTAAGAGTGAATTAGCTTGATTAATTTTCCTGGAAACTTAAGTAGACTGATGGCTTTTATTAGATGAAGGTAAAGAATGATTCTGTTGCTTTCTTGGAATCTGGATTTAAGGGTCTTTTCTACATTTGTATGATCTTATTCTTAGGCTTTTATGAGGCATGCATTCAGATTTGGGAGTGAGGTCAGGAATGGTTGTCCTGCCCTTTGGATCTGAGCAGAGATTGAAGTTATTCAAGGTTGGTAATGACCACATTCTGAGTGGATTTTACCAGGCTTCCTGTGAACCATTTTTTTTTTCCTAATTGGATTTCAAAATAAAGGTGAAATGTAGATAATGAAAGAAATATGATAACAGTCTACCAAAGCAGTGGGAGCAATGCTTTGTTTAAAGCACATAAAAAGGAATAATTAGTTCTTATTTAAGAGTGTTGTGTATGTGTATTGGTTTAATATATGTACCCAATATATAACATATCATACCTGTCATTTATTGAGCATTTGATATATGCTAAGCTCTGTTCTGATGACTCTACGTGTATGTATTAATTTAGTTAATTATCACAACTAATGGTAGATATTTAGTCTTAATTACAGATGGATGATTGTAGTGGCTTACTAATAATAAATATCTAAATTTCATTGCTAGTAGCTGGTAGAATTTAATAGTTCTTGAGTTTGTGCTTTCACTTGTCTTATTAGTTGGTTAACTATTCTAACTCAAACTCTTAATGTGTGATTTTTTTTTTCCTGTTTAAAAGAGTTGGTAGAACGTGTGGCATTGTTGTTCAGCAATTTTCTCATCACTAATGAGAAATTGGTTGACATCATTAACTGTTGGGCTTTGAAGATTATTTTTTGGATGCATTCATTAAAGAAAAAGAAAACAGTTGTGGAGACGGGAAAAATTAATCTTGGCAAAGAGCAAAAATAGGACTTGTCTTTTTCCCTCCTCTCCCCTTATTTAAGGGGTTAAGAAATGAATTGATAAAAGCTTATTTTGTGATTTTTTTTTTTCCCCATTCACTGAGAGAATGTCTTTTCCCTGCCTCACATACAAATGCATATTTAGGTACTGTGCTTTAGATCAAGGTCATAGTTCACATAACAGAATGAGACTTTCTTTTCATCCATTTAATAAATATTTGAATCTGTTATATACCAAGCTCTGTGTTACATGCTAGAGATAGAGGAGGGAATAAAAAATGACAGTCTTGCCCTCATGCATCTGTTTAATGAAGGACAGAGACAACAGGAATCAGTGTTGTCAATCAATCTGCCTTCTGTTTGAAGGCAGAAGCATAGTGTCAAGGGCACAGAGAAAGAATGAAGCTGCTGCTTTATACAGGATGGTCTGTGATGGCATCTGTTAAGTGGCTTTGGTCATTTGTAGGCAAGTGCATTTTGGATCAAAAAGGGGAGGAAGTATACAGATCCTGAAATGAGAATGTGCCTGCCATGTTTGAGTAATAGCAGAGGCCATTGTGGTTAGAATGGTAGATGATAAGGGACCAGATAAGTGGGGGAGGATTTTAAGCAATAGAGCAATATAAGCTGACTTAGGTTTTAGAAGGATCACTGCAGAGTGGAGACAAGACCGTGAGGTTATTCTGGCTGTCTGTGAGGAGATGGGGATGGCTTAGGCCAGGCAGACAGTGAAGGAGCTGGTGAAGAGTAGTCAGGTTGGGCTTTGTGTTGATAAGAGAAGAGGCGACAGATTTATACACAGATTAGTCAGAGTGGGGAATAAGGTAACCCAAAGTTTGGAGATGAGCAAACTAATGGGAAAAAGTACTGTATACTAATCTGGGGAAATAACAGAGTTAGCGTAGAGAGTTGCAGTTAAGAGATACAATGTGAGTATCATCTGCTTAGAGATGACATATGAAGTTTTGGTTGCAAATAATGTCATCTAGGGAGACACTGTAGACAGAAGTCTGAGGATTGACCACTGGAGCTTTAGCATTTAAGGGTTGAGAAGAGGAGGAAGATAAATTACTTGCAAAGAAGACCTTAGGAGTGGCTGCTGATAGAGGAGAACCAAGAGAATATGGGGAATTCTCTTGGAGGGAAAGGAAGTAAGACGCTACATCGAATGGGCTTCTCTAGTGGCTCAGCGGTGAAGAATTCGCCTGCCAGTACAGGAAATGTGGATTCAACTCCTTGGTCAGGGCCATCCCCTAGAGTAGGAAATGGCAACCCACGCCAGTATTTTTGCTAGAAAATCCCTTGGACAGAGGAGCCTGGTGGGCTACAGTCCATGAGGTCACAAAAGAGTTGGACATAACTTAGCAACTAAACTCATCAAATGGCTATCTTCTCATTAACTAGAAGCTTTAAATTTGAGAATACTCAAGCATTAAGAAATGTTGGGGAAATGACTGCTTCATTCTATCCTTTCTAATTCATATTTCTATAACTTTAAAAGAATGTTTATAAATCTAAGGAAACATGAAATAAGAAATGTTATCATTTTATCACTAATGAGTTCTTTGTGTTGGTAGTAAGTAGTTTGGAGAAAGAACTTATGTGCTGATACGTATCAATAAATGTATATATATGAATCACTAAGAAGTTCTTTGTGTTGGTAGTAAGTAGTTTGGAGAAAGAACTTATGTGCTGATACATACCAATAAATATATATATATGAATCACTAAGAAGTTCTTTGCGTTGGTAGTAAGTAGTTTGGAGAAAGAACTTATGTGCTGATACGTATCAATAAATGTATATATATATGGATATACATGTCAATAGTATAATACTGGCTTAACTTATTGCATATCTTTAAATATTGCCATGTGAATAATTTATCTTTATAGTTGGTAAGTTGTATGCAGTAGTCATATTTGTTAGTGTTTTTGATGCGGTTCCAATCCCAAAGAAAGGCATTGCCAAAGAATGCTCAAACTACCAAACAGTTGCGCTCATCTCACACACTAGTAAAGTAATGCTCAAAATTCTCTAAGCCAGGCTTCAGCAATACGTGAACCGTAAACTTACAAATGTTCAAGCTGGTTTTAGAAAAGGCAGAGGAACCAGAAATCAAATTGCCAACATCCGCTGGATCATCAAAAAAGCAAGAGAGTTCCAGAAAAATACCTATTTCTGCTTTGTTGACTATGCCAATGCCTTTGACTGTGTGGATCACAATTAACTGTGGAAAATTCTTCAAGAGATGGGAATATCAGAGCACCTGACCTGCCTCTTGAGAAACTTATATGCAGGTCAGGAAGCAACAGTTAGAACTGAACATGGAACAACAGACTGGTTCCAAATAGGAAAAGGAGTACGTCAAGGCTGTATACTGTCACTCTGCTTATTTAAGTTACATGCAGAGTACATCATGAGAAGCACTGGGCTGGAAGAAACACAAGCTGGAATCAAGATTCCTGGGAGAAATATAACTTCAGATATGCAGATGACACCACCCTTATGGCAGAAAGTGAAGAGGAACTAAAAAGCCCCTTGATTAAAGTGAAAGAGGAGAGTGAAAAGGTTGGCTTAAAGCTCAACATTCAGAAAACGAAGATCATGGCATCTGATCCCATCACTTCACGGGAAATAGATGGGGAAACAGTGGAAACAGTGTCAGACTTTATTTTGTCTTACTCTGCACTGTTCATTGGGTTTGGGTTTCTTCCTTCCCTGTCTCACTTCCTACTCCCATTGTGGTTCCTGGCATCTTGAGATAATGAACTAACTATGTGCACCCAAATCCCCACCTCAGGATTTACTTCCAAGGGAACTCAAACTAAGACAGCACTTATTCTCTGCTCTGCAAGCCGTCTGCTTGATACTCATGACAGCCAAGTAGTCTGCTTCAGCTGGCATACCTGGAGTCACAGGGAGTTCACTATGGTCAGAAGGAAAAAAGGAATGAAAACCAAGAAGTGAAACTTTTTGCAGGTCCTTCGGGAGATCTGATGGTTCTCCAGGAGCCCCTCAGCCCTTTCCCAGCCTCTAGCTCACAAGGGCTCAGACCTACTTAGCGTTCTCTGCACTGTGATGGATGTGGTATTAAATGCCAGAGCGGGACCTGATGCATTCTCTTCCAGGACTGATGGCCCTCGGGACAAGTTGTATATCAAGGTGATGACAGGGCGCTGATGAAATGCTGCACTGTGGTCAACCCGACCCTCTCGCTTAACTGCACCACTCACAGCGCTGAGCATCAGGGCAGTAACTCAGACCCAGAGAGGGAACTGGCATCGATACACTGGTGGGAACCTCGGCTTTAGACATACCTAGAGACATCGGTGCATCTGAGATCAGCTGCTTTTTCTTCTCCTTGCCAGGTCAAGGTTGAGGACTCATTCTGCATAAATACGGTAGGACTGACCCTGAATTAAACTGCACCAGTTCCCACAAAAGCAAATAATCTTATGATAGAGATAATTCCATGGCAGGGACTCTCCATGCTCAATGATTTGGGAGACTCTTCCTCTTCTGGGTACCCGAGAGGATCACATTTCTTCACACACTTCTCCTGCTGCAAGGTGGGGTCATGCAATTAGTTCTGGCCAATTGATTGTAAGCAGAATGGATGCATATATCTTCTGGATCAAAGCATTTAATTGCTAGTGTGAAATCTTCCAATTTTTTTTTCCTTCTTTGGCGGCCGTGAAAACATGTGCGTGATGGAAATGCTCTAAGATGGAAGCAACCGGGAATTCCATACCACCTCATGAAGACAGCTGCCCAGGACGAGATGTAGTTTCAGTCTACGGTAAGAAAGAGTTTTGTTGTGCAGAGTCACTGAGATTTTTGTGCTATTTGTCATTGTAGTGTAACCTAGACTGACACAGAAGTCTAATCAATGTAGTATCAGCCACCACTATTTATAAGCAGTTACTAAGTTTCAGAGACTCTGCTAAGATGTTCATAGACCTGATATTTAAATCCCATACTAACCCTGTGAAAGAAGATTTGGGATTTCCCAAGAGTCCATGGGGTGGCTAGGAGTCAGACATGACTGAGCAATTTCACTTTCACCTTTCACTTTCATGCATTGGAGAAGGAAATGGCAACCCACTCCAGTGTTCTTGCCTGGAGAATCCCAGGGACGGGGGAGCCTGGTGGGCTGCCGTCTATGGGGTCGCACAGAGTCGGACACGACTGAAGCGACTTAGCAGCAGCAGCAAGGGTCAAATACCCAAGATATGACCACGCAGTGAATTCTCATGTGCACGCTGGTCTCACTCTAAGAATTGGTATGTTCTTACTCTTAAACATGGTGAGGGGGGAACCCACAGAGAGAACTTTAATACTATATGAAAAAAATCAGAAAATTCTGTATATAAGATGAATCTGATTGCTTTCACATACATACAAGATAAAGTGAGACAGACAGAAAGAGAGAATGGAAGTGAACCACAATATATAGAGTTGAAATCTTTAATGGGTGGTTTTATGGGAGATTTCTCTTTTATTTTTATACGCTTCTATAATCTTTTAGGTCTTCTCCAATGAGTAAATATTATTTTATAGTCAGAAAAAAATTGAATTTTTAAAAAGCAGGAAGGACAGTATTCAAAATAGAATGTGAATTATCAATGTCCAAAACACCCATGACTCAAGAAAACTCGGGTGAATGAGAACAAATGCTCATTAAGCCCCTACTACGTGTCTTACATTTTTGTATGTTATGGCATTTAATTCTTCCAATGATTCTGAAAAATAAGAATTAATTTTCCCAATTTGCAGATAAGAAAGCTGGGATTCAGAGAGGTCAAGTGACTGGCTTAAAGTCATACACCTATGACATGACAGAACCAGGCTTTCGGATGCAAGATGCATGTTCTTTTCACTACACAGTGCCTGCTGTGATTAGCACCCCTTGGCAATTGTTCATAGCTTGGCTTCTAATCTTATATTATTCCATTTGTATGAATGTAGGGATATCCAAACCGCATTTTATCACAAACCAGAGCCACACTTCCCTGTGCAGCTTCCCACAAGAAACAAAGGCAAATGAGAATCAAGATACGACCGCATCGCTTATCCACGTCCATAATCTTAGGGGTTTGTGGAAATGTACGCGCTGCATGCTAAGTCACTTCAGTTGTGTCCAGCTCTTTGTGACCCTTTGGACTGTAGCCCGCCAGGCTCCTCAGTCCATGAGAATCTCCAGGCAAGAATACTGGAGTGGGTTGCCATGCCCTCCCCCAGGGAATTTCTTCACCCAGTGATTGAACCCACATGTTTTATGTCTCCTACATTGGCAGGTGGACTCTCCACCACTAGTGCCACCTTGGAAGCCCATAAATATTGTTTAAATAATAATAATAATATGGAACAATAATAATGTACACTCTAGGGAAAAGGCCGGTTCTCGGTGACACTGTTTAGAATGGTGTCTGGCACAAGGAAGGCTCTCGCGCACTGCCAGCTGCTGCTAACAAAAGACAGCCGGGCTTCCCCTGCCCACTGTCCCGGCTTCCCCTGCAGCAGCTGCTACTGGCTCCATTGGAGCCTGAGCTTGCGATCACCACTCAGTTTGTTCCCCAGAGCCTCCCGGAGCTTCCTCCNATGCGAAGTGTTGACTCATTGGAAAAGAGTTTGATGCTGGGAGGGATTGGGGGCAGGAGGAGGAGGGGACGACAGAGGATGAGATGGCTGGATGGCATCACCGACTCAATGGACGTAGTTTGAGTGAACTCCGGGAGTTGGTGATGGACAAGGAGGCCTGGCGTGCTGCGATTCATTGGTTCGCAAAGAGTCAGACATGACTGAGTAACTGAACTAAACTGAATATGCATCTGGTCCCATCACTTCATGGGAAATAGATGGGGAAACAGTGGAAACAGTGGCAGACTTTATATTTTGGGGCTCCAAAATCACTGCAGATGGTGATTGCAGCCATGAAATTAAAAGACGGTTACTTCTTGGAAGGGAAGTTATGACCAACCTAGATAGCATATTGAAAAGCAGAGATATTACTTTGCCAGCAAAGGTCCGTCTAGTCAACGCTATGGTTTTTCCAGTGGTCATGTATGGATGTGAGTGTTGGACTGTGAAGAAAGCTGAACACCAAGGAATTGATGCTTTTGAACTGTGGTGTTGGAGAAGACTCTTGAGAGTCTCTTGGACTTCAAGAATATCCAACCAGTCCATCCTAAAGGAGATCAGTCTTGCATGTTCTTTGGAAGGACTGATGATGAAGCTGAAATTCCAATACCTTGGCCACCTCATGCGAAGAGTTGGCTCATTGGAAAAGACCCTGATTCTGGGAGGGATTGGGGGCAGAAGGAAAAGGGGATGACAGAGGATGAGATGGCTGGATAGTATCACCGACTCGAAGGACATGAGTTTGAGTGAACTCTGGAAGTTGGTGATGGACAGGGAGGCCTGGCATGTGTGATTCATGAGGTCGCAAAGAGTAGGACATGACTGAGTGACTGAACTGAACTGAACTGAATGAATATGCATCTGAAATGGCTAACATGAATTGTCTTTGTATACGTATTATGCATATTGTTAAAATATTAATAGACTAAATAAGACAATTTTTCAGAGAAGTCAATGGCACCCCACTCAAGTACTCTTGCCTGAAAAATCCATGAATGGAGGAGCCTGGTAGGCTGCAGTCCATGGGGTTGCTAAGAGTCAGATACACTGAGCGACTTCACTTTCACTTTTTACTTCCATGCATTGGAGAAGGAAATGGCAACCCACTCCAGTGTTCTTGCCTGGAGAANTATTATGCATATTGTTAAAATATTAATAGACTAAATAAGACAATTTTTCAGAGAAGTCAATGGCACCCCACTCAAGTACTCTTGCCTGAAAAATCCATGAATGGAGGAGCCTGGTAGGCTGCAGTCCATGGGGTTGCTAAGAGTCAGATACACTGAGCGACTTCACTTTCACTTTTTACTTCCATGCATTGGAGAAGGAAATGGCAACCCACTCCAGTGTTCTTGCCTGGAGAATCCCAGGGACGGGGAAGCCTGGTGGGCTGCCGTCTCTGGTGTCGCACAGAGTCGGACACGACTGAAGCGACTTAGCAGCAGCAGCAGCAAAACAATTTTTAAGGTACTGTAGGTCTTCTAGTTATTCACCAATACCAGGAATACAGATTTTTCAAAATTATTTATTTTGAGTTTTACAGTATTTTAATGTAAAAGAGACCAAGAGGGAGTCTGTACTCATTTCTTTATATATGTTAAAACCATCATTACATTACTATATTTTGTCATATTTTTATAATCATGAATAATAGCCCAAATAACAAATTCAATTTGCTCAAACTCATTGCTAGAGGACTTTATCTGTAAAGTTAACTTCTGATATAACCAAAAACTCCTAAGTAGCTTAAATATGATAGGCATTTTCTCTTTTACATAAACATAAGAGTCTGAGAAATAGTGTTGTGGTTCTTATGGGTCTGGGGTCCTTCAGTCTTGTAGTCTTCACACCCAGCTTCTGCCTCATAACCTAAGATGGCTGATTTGGTTGAGCCATTGCATATGCATTCCAGAAAGCAGGAGAAACGGTAAAGAAAAGGGAAGAGCTTCCCTTTTAAGGATACTTTCCAGAAACTTCAGTTAACAGTTTTGTTTTACATTCGTTGACCACATGGTAGACACATGGGCACACTTAACTATAAGAAAGGTTGGGAAAGTCTACTTTTTTCCCTGTGGGCAGCTCTGTGTCTGCCCATTTGTGTGTCCTCGTATTGACAAAACAAGTGTTAATCTACAACTGCCTCTGTGCCGCAGACCTTTAGACAATAGGTGGAAACTGGTTTTATAGCAATGTGGCTTTTTATCTTTTTCTTTTTTTTTTTCTATATTAAAGGATAAATTATGTATGCTACATAATCATTCTGTGAAGTTTTTCATTGAATGAATTTTTTTGTACAACCAACCATGCATACTTTGATCCAGATTGTTATTAGCTAGGAAGTCATTATAAGATATGATTAAGTATGTAGCTAATCTGCTTGGATCGAATCCTGCCAGTGCTGTATTCTTGGGCAAGATGTTTAACTTTTTGTGGCAAGGTTTATCTTCAAATGGAAAGATAATGGTACCTAAGTCAGGATTGTTGTGAGGGTTAAGTAGTTCATTGTAAAGAACTTAGAAAAGCTCCTGCTGCTGCTGCTATTAAGTCCCTTCAGTCATGTCTGACCCCGTGCGATCCCATAGATAGCAGCCCACCAGGCTCTGCCGTCCCTGGGATTCTCTCTGCAAGAATAGTGGAATGGGTTGCCATTTCCTTCTCCAAGAAAAGTTCCTGGTACATCATAAACCTGCCAAGTGCAAGTGTTAGTTGCCCAGTTGTGTCTGACTCTTCACAACCCCGTGGACTATAACCTGCCAGGCTCTTCTGTCTGTGGAATTCTCCAGGCAAGAATCCTGGAATGGGTTAGGCCAATCCCATTCTCCAGGGACGCCCATAAAACCTCCAGTGTTAGTTATTACTGTCAATTGGCAGATTCTTAATGAAAGTAATTTTAATACTACCCCTTGTAAAATAGATGGGCTTCCCTTATAGCTCAGATGGTAAAGAGTCTGCCTGCAATGCAGGAGACCTGGATTCTACCTCTGGGTTGGGGAGATCCTCTGGAGAAGGGAATGGCAACACATTCCAGCAGACTTGCCTAGAAAATCCCATGGACAAATGAGCCTGGCAGGCTACATACATTCCGACACAACTGAGCAACTAACACTCACTCACTCACATGTAAAATACAGCCGTGGAAGTTTATTTGTAAAAATGTATTAGTATTTCACTATGGTGGATGGTGACTGCAGCCATGAAATTAAAAGACGCTTACTCCTTGGAAGAAAAGTCATGACCGACCTAGATAGTATATTCAAAAGCAGAGAAGTTACTTTGCTGAGAATGGTCCGTCTAGTCAAGGCTATGGTTTTTCCAGTAGTCATGTGTGAATGTGAGAGTTGGACTGTGAAGAAGGCTGAGCACCGAAGAATTGATGCTTTTGAACTGTGGTGTTGGAGAAGACTCTTGAGAGTCCCTTGGACTGCAAGNGTCATGTATGGATGTGAGAGTTGGACTGTGAAGAAGGCTGAGCGCTGAAGAATTGATGCTTTTGAACTGTGGTGTTGGAGAAGACTCTTGAGAGTCCCTTGGACTGCAAGGAGATCCAACCAGTCCATTCTGAAGGAGATCAGCCCTGGGATTTCTTTGGAAGGAATGATGCTAAAGCTGAAACTCCAGTACTTTGGCCACCTCATGCGAAGAGTTGACTCATTGGAAAAGACTCTGATGCTGGGAGGGATTGGGGGCAAGAGGAGAAGGGCACAACAGAGGATGCGATGGCTGGATGGCATCACTGACGTGATGGACTTGAATCTGAGTGAACTCCGGGAGTTGGTGATGGACAGGGAGGCCCGGCGTGCTGCGATTCCTGGGGTTGCAAAGAGTTGGACATGACTGAATGACTGAACTGAACCTCTCACCACTCCTATGCTGGAACAATCAGACAAGAAAAAAAATAAATAAAAGGCATCATAACCAAAAAGGAAGAAGTAAAACTTTTTCCATTGGTAGATGACACGATTTTATATATAGAAAATTCTAAAAATTCTGCCAAAATATAGTTATATCTAATCAACAAATTGAGTAAAACTGCAGGATAAAAAAATCAATATTCAAAAATCATTAGTGCTTCTATACAATATACACTTCTATACAGTAATAAGAAACTTTCTGATAAAGAAACAAAGAACAATCTCATTCATGATTGCATCGGAAACAATAAAATACTTAGGAATAAATCTAAGAAAATTGGTGAAAGATCTCCACACTGAAAACTATAAGACACTGATGAAAGAAACTGAAGGTAACACAAATAAACGGGATGATATTCTGTGTTCATGGACTGTAAGAATTAATATTGTTAAAATGTTCATACTATCCAAAACCATTTATAGGCTGAATGCAATCCCCATCAAGAGTCCAATGGCTTTTTTTTTTTTTTTACAGAAATAGCAAATTCAATCAACAACAAAAGACTCAGAATAGCCAAGGCAATCCTGAGGAAGAAGAACAAAGCTGGAGGCATTAAATTTCCTGATTTCAAACAACATTACAATGCTATAATAAGCAAAACGGTATAGTGTTGGCAAAAAAAGACATGTATCAATGGAACAAAATTGAGAGCCTAGAAATAAGCTTTTGCATAAGCAAATAACCAATATTTGACAGGGGAGCTAACAATACTCTATGGAGGAAAGACAGTTTCTTCAATAAATAATGGTGGGAAATTGGATATTTGCATGCAGAAGAATGAAGCTAGATCCCTACCTTACAGTGCTCACAAAAATTAATGCAAAATAGATTAAAGGCAAATGTAAGGTCAGAAACCATAAAACTCCTAGAAGAAAACACAGGGGGAAAGTTCCTTACTATTGATCTTGGCAATGATTTCCTAGATATGCACAGTTAGGAAAGTAAGAAGCAAAGAAGTGGGACCACATCAAATTAAAAAGCTTCTGCATAACAAAGAAAACAATTAACAAAATGAAAAGTCCACTTACAAAATGAAAAAAATCTATTTGCAAGCCACACACATGATAAGGAATTAATATCCAAAATATATAGGGAACTCATATAACTAAACAGCAAAAAGAAAACAATTCAATATCACAGTAATCCAAGTCTATGCTCTGACCAGTAACACTGAAGAAGTTGACGTTGAACAGTTCAGTGAAGACCTACAAGACCTTCTAGAGCTAACACCCAAAAAAGATGTCCTTTTCATTACAGGGGACTAGAATGCAAAAGTAGGAAGCCAAGAAACACCTGGAATAACAGGCAAATTTGGCCTTGGAGTACAGAATCAAGCAGGGCAAAAGGCTAATAGAGTTCTGTCAAGAGAAGACAGTGGTCATAAAAAACACCCTCTTCCAACAACACAAGAGAAGACCCTACACATGGACATCACCAGATGGTCAACACCGAAATCAGATAGATTATATTCTTTGCAGCCAAAGATGGAAAAGCTCTATACAGTCAGCAAAAAACAAGACAGGGAGCTGACTGTGGCTCAGATCATGAACTCCTTATTGCCAAATTTAGACTGAAATTGAAGAAAGTGGAGAAAACCACTAGACCATTCAGATATGACCTAAATCAAATCCGTTATGACTATACAGTGGAAGTGAGAAATAGATTTAAGGGACTAGATCTGATAGAGTGTCTGATTAACTATGGATTGAGGTGCGTGACATTGTACAGGAGACAGGAATCAAGACTGTCCCCAAGAATAAGAAATTAAAAAAAAAAAAAAAAAAACTTGGGTGAGGGACCCAAATATACATTTTGCCAAAGAAGACATACATATCAAGGCCCATGAAAAGGTTCTCAATGTCATTAATTAGCAGAGAAATGCAATTCCAAACCACAAAAAAACATCACCTTACATTCGTTACACTGGCTATCATCAAAAAGATAAGAAATAAAAATGTTGGCAAGGAGGCAGAGAAAAGGGAACCCTTGCACACTGTTGGTGGTAATCTAAATTGATACAGCACTATGGAAAACAGTATGGAAGTTCCTAAAAAATTAAAAATGGATACCAACATTTTCCAATAACTGACAAGGTGGCAGAAGTGAAGCGAAAGAAGCAGACCTTCCACAAGTCCACCTATTTCAGGCGTGGACCTCGGCCAGTTGCTGGACAAGTCCTACAAGCAGCTGATGCAAGTGTAAAGTGCCTGGCAGCAACCATGGCTGAACTGGGCCTGTGGAGGAAGCAGCATCCCATGGCTGAAGTGCCTGCACAAGGCCAGAATGAGGCGCCACCCACGGAGAAGCCTAAGGTTGTGATGACACCCCTGTGGGACATGATCATCCTGTCCAGGCGGCTATAACAGCAAGACGTTCACCCAGGTGGAAATCAAGCCTGGGATGACTGGACACTGTGCAGGCAGGCTCTCAAGGACCTACCAGCCTGTGAAGCATGAGCTGCTCAGGCACCAGAGGCACCCACTTCTCTAGCTTCAACCTCTTCAAGAAGCCTGCTTGGCCAATAAAGGCACAGACTTCTCTAAAAAATAAGTAACGGTTAAAAATAACAATAGGACTACTTCATGATCCAGCAATTCCACTTCTGGGTGTATAGCCAAAAGAAATAAAATCACTATCTCAAAAAGGTATCTGCACCCAAGTGTTCATTGAAGCATTATTTATAATAGCCACGACAAGAAAATGCCTAAGTGCCCATCCACATGAATGGATAAAGATGTTTTGAGATATTTATATATAGAGATATAGATATAGGCTTCCCTGGTGGCACAATGGTAAAGAATCCCCCCGCAACGCAGGAGATGCAGAAGAGGGGTTCAATCACT
Source organism: Neotragus pygmaeus (assembly GCA_006410875.1). Classification (NCBI taxonomy): domain Eukaryota; kingdom Metazoa; phylum Chordata; class Mammalia; order Artiodactyla; family Bovidae; genus Neotragus; species Neotragus pygmaeus. The sequence continues at coordinate 6,414 of SJYV01046225.1, read as the reverse complement.
GGGTCAGGAAGATCCTCTGGAGGAGGGCATGGTAATCCACTCCAGTATTCTTGTCTGGAGAATCTCATGGAGAGAGGAGCCTGGCGGGCTACAGTCCATAGGGTCACAAAGAGCCAGACATGACTGAGGCAACTGTGAACCAACACACACACACATATATATGAATATTATTCAGCCATTAAAAAAATAAAGTCTTGCCATTTGCAACAATGTGGATGAGGGCATTGTACTAAATGAATTAAGTCAGATAGAAAAAAAAAATACCATATGACCTCACTAATACATATAATCTAGTAAAATTGATCTCATAGAAACAGAGAATAGATTGGTGGTTGCCAGAGGCAGGGAGTTGCAGAGGTCGAAGAGCGCCTGGGTGAAGATGGTCAAAAGTAGATACTTTCAGTTATAAGATAAATTGAAGTTCTGGGGATGTAATGTAAAGCATGGTGACTATAGTTAAAAATACTGTATTGNTTTTAATTTAATTTTATTTTTTTTACTTTATTTTACTTTACAATACTGTATTGGCTTTGCCATACATCGACATGAATCCACCACATGTGTACACGCGCTCCCAATCCTGAATCCCCCTCCTACCTCCCTCCCCACATCATCTCTCTGGATCATCCCCATGCACCAGCCCCAAGCATCCTGCATCGAACATAGACCGGCGCCTCGTTTCTTACATGATAGTATACATGCTTCAATGCCATTCTCCCAAATCATCCCACCCTCTCCCTCTCCCTCAGAGGCCAAAAGTTCAATTTGGAGTGTTTTATTAATTATCTCCAGAGATTTTCTTCTTTGGAGAATTATATTTTAGAACATATTTATGCATATCTATCCATTTGCAAACAGAATATCTGTTCATTGAACTTTCCACATAAGATGTGCCTTTTAAGTCCATTCAGAGCCAAGAAGTCAAGACTATTAGTAATGAAAATATCTTGTTACCTGTGTCTTGGGATAAAAAATAAAGTGAACAGTGAACCTATTAGAGGATAATTATGTGGCAGTTGGAAGTTGAGTGTCTTTTGAAGTGGAACTAGGCGTAAGGCTTTGCTTAGTTTACTTTTGGAAATCTTCCTTGAATCCCTGGACTTGGTTAAATACTCATTTGTGTGTTTTTTTTTTTTAATATAGCCTACTGTACATAACTCTTTACCCTTGGCTAAGTGTATTGGAATTGTTTATTTGTGTCTGTCTCACCTACCACATCATAAGCAGAGACTATCTCACTAGTGTTTGTATCCTTAGCATCAGTGTACAGACTAATGAACCTGTTACACTGAACAGAGCCACAAAAGTTGCCACTTTGTTAGGGATTTTGGTGTTCAATCTCAGTATAACGGTGATTTTTTTTGTAGCCTTAAATTGTTCTCTAAATTTGGTCATCTGCAACAAGATGTTTAGAAATAGGCATATTTCCAAAATAAACTATGGTCCTTCAAAGTAATGTTCCACTCTGTTGAAATATCCAGTTCAAGAGAGCTCTGCTTCCTAACTCTTTCTGTCTTATGCCCTTTGTACGTACTCTTCTGTTTCTCACTCCATACTAAAGTATCGCATCAATAAACTTTATTTGTATGGCATTCTGTTAACTAAGGTCATGCTGCATGAAACTTAGGAGTCAGTAAGGGCTGGTAAATTGTCCTTCGAAGGTCAGAAACGTTTAGTTTAAGTTCAGTGTGAAAACAAAGTGTGTAGTTAAATTAGAACTCAGATGACGTGTGTGTGTATGTGTATATATATATATACACACACGTATATATCTGCTTATATGTTTTAATGTCAAAATTGGATTACCTCTGCCACTTGCTCTTGCACTGGAGATGATAAAATTCTTTAACTTCATAATTAAAAGCCAGTAGAAAATATCTGTTTTGTGTGGAATATTGTGGAGAGGACCCTTAGAGTATAAAGTACGTGCTGAGGTGGTAAAGGTAGATGCAGTTACTCTGTACTCCTTACAAAGCATGTCAGGCTCACTGACAGTCATTGGGGGCTGTGCTAAAAGTTGCTAAAATGTAATCTCACAGATATTTAATTTTTCAAAGTTTTTTAAGCAGATTTTAATGTACCTTTCTAATAGTCTATCAGAGATTCAATCATTCGAGGAAAATCCTATATTTTCATGGACTATAAACAAATGATCATCCTCACTATTGGGATTTAATGAAATAAATGTTATTATGTAAAACTGCAGCAGTTGTTCATGTACAACTTTTTTCTCTTCCACAGCAGTATATAGTGGTTGTCCCTTCTGTATTTTTCTAAATGCAAAATTCTGTAATGAAGGATGACTCAAAAAGAAGTATTATGCTCCTAAGCTTTAATATTTTCATTTTTTATGTTTTTATTTTTGTCCCATTTATAAACTTTGACCAATATCAAACAGTATTAAATTTCCAATGTTATTTATAGTAAAACCTTTAAAATGTTTTTATTAGCTTTATTTAAATTCAGCTTATAAAATCATATTGAATTCAGGAGCAAGTTGAAAAGAGTTTTTGCGGCTTTTTTTTTGATATTTTGTTGTGTTTTTTTAAGAGTATAAGTTTCTGTCCTTCAAATATGATTTTTGGGAAAATAGGTCTTTAGAGAGAGAATTACAAACAGATTTGATAATTTTTTTTTTTAATTTTTACATCCTGTATTATGTTTGAAAGACTAGGATACCTACATTGTTTTTACATTCCAAAAAAAGAAAACTTGATTCTGTAAGGGTTGCTCCCAAATCACATTGTGCTTTTATATTCTGAGAACTAAAAGTTCACTGTTTTCAACTTCCAAAGATAGTTTCAATTAATACACTTTGAACTAAACATTAATTTTTTATTCCTGAAGAACTGTACTGTGCTCAGTAAATTTCTTCTCCTTACTCCCCTTCCTTTTTTTTTTTTTTTTTGGTTTTCAAATAGCTCCATAATCTTCAAACTTCCCTTTCCCATCTTTTTAAAGGTCGATTGAGCTATCCACATCCAGGAACTGACAATCTATTGATGTTAAATGGTAAGTTTTTATAAAAACATTTTATGTTTTCAATTGATTTATATAAAGATAGCTGAATACATGTTTCTCTAAACCTTCCCCATACATACAAGTTAATCATTTTATAAGTATAAAAATGAAGCTGCAATTCTTCCTGTAGAGAAAAAAGAATTAGGAGTTTGAGAATATTCTCACTGGCAAAGCAGCCATTGAAGTAAGTATATTTGTGACGGCATGATTTAATTCAATGACTATGACTACGGAGGCAGTCCTGAGTTTGAATATCAGCCTTCCAGTTTATTGTATTAACTTGTCAAGTAACTTCCATGAGCCTTAGCTTCCCATCTGTGAAATGGGAATAGCAGTTTCAAAGTTCATTATGAGAATTAATGATATGCTATTTACAAAGTGTGTAGAACCTGTTATTATATATTATAACACTTGTGTTTATGTTCGACTAGGAAATATACTGGTGATTCTCTAAATATGGTAGTCATACTTAATTTATTCTAGTTAGAAAGTTTACACACTGAATTTTACTCTCATGAAAAAGAATAAATAGACTTTCATTAAAGTTGTTTTCTTTCTGTTGGACAAATATTGCATTTGGAGTCACAGTACCTAGCACTTCCATGACTTTGGAGTAGACATGGCAGGATTAAAATACCCTTCGCAAAGTTTGCTTTTATTTTTTTGTTTTTTAATTTTAAACAACACTTATTTATTGTAGAGTATGTTCAGGGGGCAGGTCTGAGAAGAGGGAAGAAGGATGAAGAAGGAATGGTAAAGATAGTATAGGACTTCCTTTAAAATACATAATTAATTGCTAGAGTGACTTGACACTACTTCAACTAAAGCTTTGCTGAAAACAGTTGGCAATGAAGTTGAGAAACAAAGAGTGAAAAAACGGCCAGTGTGAAGCTAGACCATGTGAACTCTAGTGTTAAGTAAAAATTAATATTAAGTAAAGATGGAAAGATAGGAAGAAAGTCTAGGCTACCTAGGAGATAGTCAAAGTAGATAAGACTAGGAAATAAAAGAAAAATTGAAGAAGCAAAGCGTTAAGTGAGGTGACAGATTGATTTGTTCAACATTTGACCCTTCTGTACTGAGCACCCACCACATGCTAGCCTAGTCTAATCACTGGTTTATTTATTCCTGAGGATCTTCTAGGATGGTTAGAAGTAGAATTGTCACAATATTAACAGACTCTGCACTCTAGACTGAGGTCATGTTCCCACCAGGCCTTACTGAGGTCTAACAGTCCATAGACTTTGACCAGAAAGGCACTACAAATTACATTCCAGGACTTCCTCATGGGGCCTTTTTTCTACCGTGGAATTAACAAACCATATCATCATTTAAGCAACTGGTCTCTGAATTCTAAGTCTGTGATTGAAAATTATATTGTTGAAATTGAGTTTATAAAACAGAAGATAAATCATAATCTTTATTACTTTTATGGCTTGATTTATAAAATAATAACTTTAGGTAATGATACATTTTTAATATGCTGATCCTGACTTCCTTAAATTCTTTTCTTTTGGAACAGTCTGTGTGGTAAATAAAGGTCATTCACATTTCTATTTTTAACTTCTAAGAAAAGCTATTCAATTGAAAAGTGAATTTGCATATGTTTCACGTATTCTGTTAAAATCTATCTGAAGGAAAGTGCTGTATGAGATAATTTGTTAGATCATTCACAGATGTTCTTAGACTGCTGAATACATAGTAAAATAGAATGATTCAGAAGTATATCGTAATCACAATAGAATGTGTGGTTCTATGTGAGCAGAGCTTAGTAGCCACACTGTTTTTATACTTTATACTTTTGGTTGCACTAAACATTATTAAACTAATTGACTTCTTCAGTTGTCTAAAACCTTTATAAATAATCTAGATGTTTGAGTGTTTCATCACATAGTAGACCTAGTCATATTTTATTAAATATATATTTTCAAAAATGACTTTGGAAGAGTAAAAATCATATCCTGTGAATAGTTGAAAGAGTTGGATTTGTTTGGACAATAATAAAATTAAGGCAGGCAGGAGTTACATCTTGTGGACAAATCTGTTTTTATTTTTTATGTTAGCATCCTTTACAGAATTCCATTTTAGGATTATAGTACATACTCAATACAGTAACCCATCCTGGAAATTCTGAACTTCTGACAAAGGACTAGGGGAGAAAAATGGTGATGAATTTAAGACATCAGAAGTGTTTAGGCTAGTAGAAACAACTGGATCCAGAGAGGAAGAACAACAAAAAAAAATACTTTGCTTATCTGGGATCCTTGGTTAGAGGAAACACAAAAGCAGAAAATAGGGTCTATTTATAGGGTAAGAAAGTATTAAATGTTAAGAATGTAGGGTTATTTGTAGATGTCAAGGTTATTGAAGGGATAAGTGAGAATTAAGTGATATTAATATCAAACTTCTGCCTACACTGAGTTATTATGAAATGTTATTGATTGATTAAAGAAATTATAGCATCTCAGTACATAGACCTGCTTTTTAAATTGTTGCTCTTTTTAGTTTGTCACATATTTAATCCACCTTAGGCAACTGATTTAGTAATATTATTTAACCAACAAGCATAGCTGATACTGGTAATAAATTCTACATCAGTATTTCTTCCATGTAATGGTTTAGCAGTAGTTGGCAGTGGTTGGAATTACTCTGGAGCCAGGTTATCTGGGTTTAAACCCAAGCTTGCTGTTTCTAACAGTGTGACCTTGGGCAGTTTACCTAACTTCCCTTTGTTTCTTGAGNACATCAGTATTTCTTCCATGTAATGGTTTAGCAGTAGTTGGCAGTGGTTGGAATTACTCTGGAGCCAGGTTATCTGGGTTTAAACCCAAGCTTGCTGTTTCTAACAGTGTGACCTTGGGCAGTTTACCTAACTTCCCTTTGTTTCTTGAGTCCTCACATGTAAAAGAGAGACAGCATTCTGCCTGCTTCAGAAGGATCTTGTGAGAAGTGAGTGATTTCATTCACATGAAGTATTTAGAACAGTTCCTGACAGTAAAAGTCGGTTGTGGTAATGGGTGCTGAACAGTGACAAAATGATTTTGAAAGAGTAAAAATCTTGTCTTGTGCATAAATGAAGAAGCTGGATCTGTTTGGGGAATATAAAATTAAGAGAAGACATAACTGGAATTTTCAAGTGTTTGAAGGAAGGACAAAGACATACGTTACTTCAGAAACCCTGACTAGAGCCATTTGGAAGAAGCTCAAAGTTGGAGTCAATAAAAGTAAAATGGTTCCGTAAGCAGTGTTTCTCAAGTGTGGTTCACTTACCCACTGTGGCACCCAAGATGGCTTCTGATGGTGCACAAATGCTCATTACAATAAACACACTCCTATTACAGTTTAAAATCATTCCTTAGCTAATACAGGACTGGCAGAAATCTGTAATATTCT
>SJYV01046222.1:22496-36640 GCA_006410875.1 Neotragus pygmaeus | reverse complement strand
CGTAGAGACTACAGTAAGGTATACAACAGTATTCTTGCCTGGATAATCCCATGGACCTTTGTTCACCTCCTTTGAGCCTGGTGGGCTATAGTCCATGGGATCATAAAGAGTCAGACACGACTGAAGCAACTGAGCACACACAGCACACATACTCCAGCAAACATTAATTTTAAAAACGGGCTCGGCGAAAGGCAGCAGAGGGATCCAGGACATGCAGCACCACGTGTGGCGCAGCTGTCGGTTACCGGGGCAGCAGAGCCATTCCGGCACAGGCGGGCAGGAGGCAGCTCTGTCAGGAACACAGCGCAATTCAGGAAGTTCAAAACTGAGCGGGGGGCAAAACTACACAGACAGATGCAAACACAAGGGATGCAGTTCCTCAAAAGAGAGCAGCTTAAACTTTCACATAACAGGTAATGCACATGCTCAAAATCGATCAATGATAGGTAGATAGATAAACAGATACCAAGATGACAGAAGATGAATTTGGGGATTATGGGAAATCTTTCAGCATCAGAAAGCAGTGCAAATTAATGTAATATGGAGGTGGCATTCTTAAAAATTAATCAAATATTCTATAATCTAATATACGGTGTTGGGAAAGTTGTAAAGTAATTCACCAAATTTCTCATGCCTAGGTTATAATATCAACTCAGAGAGATTATATAACATNTTGCATAAACCTATGATATATGTTATTAGATTTATATCTATGCATTTCATGTCTTCAGTTATTAATATAAACAGTATTATATTTTAATTTTAAATTCTATCTATTCACTGTAATGTATAGACAAGTGATTGATTTTTGTTTACTGACTTTATAAGTTGCACAATTGATATTACAACATATTAATTGCAGACCTTTGTTCTTTCATGTTTTCTGCTTTAATAATATTAGTCACAAATGCATTTTTTGATGTTAAAAAGCAGTAGTGAGAGGAGATATCCTTGCCTTGTACCTAATCCTACTGGGAAAGCTTTCAGTTTCTTACTATCAAGTAGGATGTTAGCTATAGTTTCTTTTTTAACTATCAGTCTTTTAACTATCAGTCTTTATCAAGTTGAGAAAGTTTCCCTTTTTCCTAATTTACTAACAGGTTTTGTCAGAAATGGGTATTGGATTTTGTCAAATGCTTCTATGGTGTCTACTGACATGATCATATGATATTTCTTCTTTAGGCTGTTGATGTGAAGTATCACTGTAGTTGATTTTTTTTTAATTGAACAAGTCTTGCCTACCTAGTTTATACCACTTGATTGTAGTCTATTTTTTTTAATATACTGTTTAGTATACTGTTTAATATACGATTACTTAGCACTATATTGAGAATTTTCACATCTATGCTCATGAGAGATGTTGGTCTGTAATTTATTTTCTTGCAATGTTTTTGTTTGATTTTTGTGTTAGGGAAAGCTTGCCTCATGGAAAGAGTAACTATTCCTTCTACTTGTATGTTTTAAAAAACAGTTTTGAAAATTAGTATAGTTTCTTCATTAAATATTTGATAGAATTCACCACTCAACTCATTGAGACTGGTGTTTTCTACTTTGGAAAGTCATTAATAGCCATGATTACATTTCTTTAATAAATATAGGTTTATCGAGATTTTCTATTCCTTCTATATGAATTTTGACACATAGTATCTTTCAAAACATTGGACTATTTAGTTTATGTCATCAAATTTGTGGTGTAAAGTTGTTCACAGTATTCTTTTATTATCTTTTTAACACCCATGGGCTCAATGGTGATAGCCCCTCTCTCAGTTCTGACAGTATAAATTTTCATCCTTCTGGTTTTAATACCTTTAATTTGAAAGGCAGAAAAATGAAGATAAATCTCTTGCATCCACCTCAAATCTCCTTGTTAGAAAGTCTGTGCATTTTTTCTCAAATCAGTTCTTTATTTCTTTTTACATTTATATTTAAAAACAATCTAGTGGCCTGATCTAAGAAAGAGTTATATACAAAAAAATCCCCATAAGATTACCAGCAGTTTTTTTCTGCAGAAAATTTGCAAGCCAAGAGGGAATGGCATGATATATTTAAAATGTTGAAAAGGGGGACTTTGCTGGTAGTCTAGAGGTTAGGATTTTGCCTTCCAGTTTAGTGGGTACAGGTTTGATCCCAGGTCAGGGAAATAAGATCCCACATGCTCAGAGTGTGGCCAAAAAAATAAAAAAATAAAACTTGAAAAAAAATATTAAGAAAATAAAGTGCTGTAAAGGAAAACCTACAACCTAGAACACTGTACCCAACAAAAGTATCATTCATAATTGAAAGAGAGATAAAGAACTTCTCACTTGCATATGAAATATAAAAAACAAAACAAAATGAAAACAACAAAATAGTTATAGATTCACAGATATAGAGAAGAAAAATATTCATTACCAGTAGGGAGAGTAATGGGGAGAGTATTAACAGATAGAAACTACAAGGCTGCATATTGTCACCCTGCTTATTTAACTTATATACACAGTACATCATGCAAAATGTCAGACTGGATAAAGTACAAGCTAAAAGCAAGACGGCAGGGAAAAATATCAATAACCTCAGATATGCAGATGACAACACCCTTATGGTAGAAAGTAAAGAGGAAAAGTAAAGAGTATCTTGATGAAAGTGAAAGAGGAAAGTGAAAAATCTGGCTTAAAATGCAACATTCAAAAAATGAAGATCATGATATCTGGTTTATCACTTCATGGCAAATAAATGGGGATGAAATAGAAATAGTGAGCAACTTTATTTTCTTGGGCTCCAAAATCATTACAGATGGTGAAACTGCAGCCATGAAATTAAAAGATGCTTGCTCCTTGGAAGAAAAGCTATGACCAGCCAAGACAACATACTAAAAAGCAGAGACATTACTTTACCAACAATGACCCATCTAGTCAAAGCTATGTTTTTTCCAGTAATCATGTATGGATGTGAGGGTTGAACCATAAATAATAATGAGTGCCAAAGCTTTGATGATTTTGAACTGTGGTGTTGGAGAAGACTCTTGAGAATCCCTTGAACAGCAAGGAGATCAAACCAGTCAACCCTAAAGCAAATCAGTCCTGAATATTCATTGGAAGAACCGACGCTAAAGCTGAAACTCCAATACTTTGGCCACCTGATACAAAGAGCTAACTCACTGGAAAAGACCCTGATGCTGGGAAAGATTGAATGCAGGAGGAGAAGTGGATGACAGAGGATTCGATGGTTGGATGGCATCACTGACTCTCTGGACATGAATTTGAGTAAGCTCCGTGAGTTGGTGATGGACAGGTAAAACTGACTTGCTGCAGTTCAAGGAGTCGCAAAGAGTTGGACACGGTTGAGTGACTGAACTGAACTGAACTGATGGGCAGGTTAAGAAAATAGAAAACATGGTCATGATGATGTTAAGTCTAGAAATGGTTTTATAGGATAGTTCGTGTTTGGATAATACCTTGTTAGCAAGGAACTTATAGGGGCAAGTGCACTTAAATGAACAAAGGCAGACAAAATACATTCATGAGTATCTGTTATCTTTTTAACACTCCAACTACCTAGATTCAAGGTAAATGGAACAGGGGAAATGGAAAGATTTATTGGAGATAGAAGATGAATTATATCCATTTATCTATAGTCCAACTTAGAAACTATAATGCTGTTTGATAGCTAGGGAGTGAATATATTAAGTATATTCTATTCTTAAGCAAGGCATCCATAAAATTAAACTGTGTTTTAGAAACATTCACAGTGCAGTGATGATTTTCAGAAAGTCTTCAGTTTATGCCTGGGTAAATTCTAAAGGCTGGATATGAGAGATTTTTCTCACTGATGAGAAGTTCATGGTTTTGAAGGAGGTGTGGAAAAATAAAGCACAAAGCAGTTATATATGAGAGAGAAAGAGAAGCTAGAGGAGGAGGAAAAAAAGGAAAGATATACACATTTGAATGCAGATTTCCAAAGAATAGCAAGGAGAGATAAGAAAGCCTTGCTCATTGATCAATGCAAAGAAACAGAGGGAAACAGCAGAGTGGGAAGACTAGAGATCTCTTTAAGAAAATTAGAGATACCAAAGGGAACATTTCATGCAAAAATGGGCACAGTGAAGGATAGAAACTGTATGGACCTATCAGAAGCAGGAGATATTAATCACAGGTGTCAGGAATACACAGAAGAACTATACAAAAAAGATCTTCATGACCTAGATAGCCATGATGGTGCGATTACTCACCTAGAGGAAGACATCCTGGAATGTGAAGTCAAGTGGGCCTTAGGAAGCATCACTATGAACAAAGCTAGACAGGAGATAATGGAATTTCAGTTGAGCTACTTAATATCCTAAAAGATGATGCTGTGAATGTGCTCCATTCAATATGCTAGCAAATTTGGAAAACTCAGCAGAGGCCATAGGAATGGAAAAGTTCAGCTTTCATTTCAATCCCGAAGAAGGGTAATGCCAAGGAAGGTTCATTGCACTCATTTCACATGCTAGCAAAGTAATGCTCAAAATTCTCCAAACCAGGCTTCAACAGTATGTGAACCATGAATTTCCAAATATTCAAGCTGGATTTAGAAAAGGCAGAGAAACAAGAGAGCAAATTTCCAACATCTGTTGGATCATCAAAAAAGGAAGAGTTCCAGGAAGAAAATTCAGTTCAGTTCAGTCACTCAGTTGTGTCCGACTCTTTGTGACCCCATGAATCACAGCACACCAGACCTCCCTGTCCATTACCAACTCCCGGAGTTCACTCAAACTCACATCCATCGAAGAAAACATTTACTTCTGCTTTATTGACTAAACAAAACCCCTTGAATGTTGGATCACAAAAACTGGAAAATTCTTAAAGAGATGGGAATATCAGACCACCTTACCTGCCTCCTGAGAAATCTGTATGCAGGTCAAGAAGCAACAGTTAGAAATGGACATTGAACAATAGACAGGTTTCAAATTGGGAAAGTAGTATGTCAAGGCTGTAAATTGTCACCCTGCTTATTTAACTTATATGCAAAACGCATTATGTGAAATGCAGGGCTGGATGAATCACAAGCTGGAATCAAGAGAAATATCAATATCAATAACTGCAGATGACACCACCCTTATGACAGAAATTGAAGAATTAAAGAGACTCTTGATGAAAGTGAAAGAGGAGAGTGAAAAAGTTGGCTTAAAATTCAACACTCAGAAAACTAAGATCATGACATCTGGTCCCATCACTTCATGGCAAACAGATGGGGAAACAATGGAAACGGTGATAGACTTTATTTTGGGAGGCTTCAAAATCAGTACAGGTGGTGACTGCAGCAATAAAATTGAAAGATGCTTGCTTCTTGGAATAAAATTAATGACCAACCTAGACAGCATATTAAAAAGCAGATGCATTATTTTGCCAAGAAAAGTCCATCTAATCAAAGCTATGGTTTTCCCAGTAGTCTTGTATGGATGTGAGAGTTGGACTATAGAGTAAGCTGAGTGACAAAGAATTGATGTTTTTGCAGTGTGGTATTGGAAAATACCCTTGAGAGTCCCTTGGACTGCAAGATCAAACCAGTTAATCCTAAGATACCAGTCCTGAATAGATATTGGAAGAACTGATGCTAAAAGCTAAAACTCCAATATTTTGGCCACTTGATGTGAAAAACTGACTAACTGTAAAAGACCCTGATGATGAAGGCAGAAGCAGAAGCAGAAGGGGATAAAAGAGGGTGAGATGTTTGTATGGCATCACCAACTCCATGGACATGAGTCTAAGCAAGCTCCAGGATTTGATGATGGACAGGGAAGCCTGGCATGCTACAGTCCATGGTTCGCAGAGCCAGAAACTGAGCGACCGAACTGACTGGCTGAGGTTATACATGCTCTAATAAAGGAATGCAGAAGCCAATAAAATTTAAATATCCTAATCTGTGTTTTGTATGTATTTTGAAGAAATAAATTAATGAAGACTAAACAAACAAAATTAAGTAGTCCAAATATTAAAGTGAGAAAGTATAGATGTTATTTGCATATGCCCAAAGGAAGCCAAGTTTTTGAATATGTGTAAAATTCAACTTTATAACAGTGTTCAGCAATGATATTTTTCAATGTCAATTCACAGTTGAGAAAAGTGATGAAAATATTCAATATTTTAGTCACACAGCTGGGAAGAGATTGATCTGGGATATGAATCAAGATTTATCTACAAATATTTTTTCTGTACTTTATACTCTTCTCTGATGCCAGAAGGCTGTGTTTGTCAGTCATCACTACAATTGGAAGTCAAGTTTGCCAAGCAAGCCTGAATCAGATAAGACTCTTATTTTTATTTGCAATTGGGAGCTAGATTGCCTCTGTTGGAGCTGATGCTCCTACACAATTAAGCTAATGTCATATGATCAATTTGGTAGAAATCCATTACCTCAGTTGAGTGGTGAATCCACCACTTTTATAACTTAAAATCTATCAAATAGTTATTCTGAAAGTCTTGTGAAAACTCTATCTAAAATAAGTACCTTACAAAATGTTTTACATTGTGGAATCACTTATGTAATGTAGTAAGGAGATTCCTGACTTGTAAAATGTTAAGGTGAAAGTGACTGAAATCATTTATTGAATGGGAGTGCTTTCCATTAGATATGAACATACTCTGAAGTTTTGCCAGAGTCCTTGACTCCAAATGGACTGTTAACACCAGTGTAGCCTAGACAAATCAAAAGAATAGATAGTCAAATATAATTTGTTTTGTGAATAAAATTTGATTTCATGTTATGTATTCTTCCATGTGTTATATATTTACTTTTTCCAAAATGAAAAAGTAATTAAACTATAAAAGGGAAGTGGACTATTACTATGTTATATTCCCCAAGATATTTATACCTCTAAATATGTTATTTATGTATTTGATATAATAATTATCTTTACCCTGAAGCACAGATATTCTATTTTGGGGAAAACACATAACTATTTGGTGCCCATTAACCTTGGGAATGCATAGACTTCCTTTCTTTCAACCCCCTATATCATTTCAGATCTCACTAGATCTGTTTATTTTTGTATCAGAAAAGAACGTGTGTGGTATTGCTCCCAGATTTTCTTGGAACTTATTGAGAGACTTTGACCTGGTACTTGAATTATGCTTGAGATAACTTTCATAATGAGATGAAAGAGGAATTTTCAGAGTTCTCACTCTGAAATTGTATATATCCATGACCACCTGCTAACTGAAGATGGTCTTCAATTTGGAGTGGGTAGGATGGCATGATGGCCAAAAACAATCTCAAGGAATCCTATGGACACAGAAACCATACAATTTACTTTTCAGAAATTGCTTATTTTAAACCTTTATATATATATTCTTTCAAGTACAAACTTCTTTTATAATGCAACAGAAAATAAGAATCTGACAAGCAAACCACTAGTGATTTCTACTTATCAGAAGGTCCAAGGCTTGTTTACCAAGAATTTGTACCCATTCTTAAGGTTACTAAGGAAATTATTGCTCATATATTGTTGTATAATCAGTGCTGCCTCTGCCCTCAAAGTCCATCAAATCAAGTCCTGGGAAAACAGAAACTTCACAAATTACAAAATTAGCCTGAAACTGCAGCTATCTCATTAAATTTGGAACTGGAAAACTTCCCAAATTATTATGCAATGATCAATCAGTGCTCTTTTCTGTGTTGTTTCTTTTAAACACACACACACACACACACACATTCCAGAAAGTAGAACTGTCTTGAAGATAAAGTATGGCAATATATCTTTTATTACCTAATTTTAAGAATTTTCATATTAATAATAGTGTCACTAATGTGCTCTGCTGTGTGCTGTGCTGGGCTTAGTTGCTCAGTTGTATACGACTCTTTGCAACCCCATGGACAGAATGTAGCCCATCAGGCATCCCTGTCTGTGGGATTCTCCAAGCAAGAACACTGGAGTGGGTTGCCACCCACTCCTCCATGGATCTTCCCCATCCGGGATCGAACCCAGGTCTTCCCCATTGCAGGAGGATTCTTTACCATCTGAGCCACCAGGGAAGCCCAAGAATACTGGAATGGGTAGCCTATCCTTTCTCCAGGGGATCTTTCTGATGGAGAAATCAAACTGGGGTCTCCTACATTGCACACAGATTACCTACCAACTGAGCTACCAGGGAACCCCATCACTAGTGTTAGGAAAATATAAATTACAGATGTTCCTTGAAACAATTCCTTAATAAATGTAAAATATTTATACTTATTAAATTATTTAAAACTTTATTTTAATAGTCCTCTGTTAATCTTCTCCTAATAATAAATAATAACAACAATAATTTTCAGTATTGAGCATTTATTTTAAGCCATTCAATTTGTAGAAGGGAAATCCTCAAAGCCCATACTCAGATTGTAAATAATTAAAACCACAAATGGAAGAAATGTATGATGGTCTCAGTGGAATCACATTCTTACACAGTTGCACTAATATACTGCAGTTAACTTCGTGGGATACACTTAACTTGATTGAATTATTGAGTTTGCCACTTACGCTAATCAAAATTGATTTCCATTGAAGTGGTTGAACCAGTATCTTTGTGCAGTGACACTTCCAAAAATATTTTTATTAAGTGGTTCTCACCATATAAATTCTATCTACAACCTAATATACACTTCACCACAACCCATGAAGTAAACAACAGTATTTCATGTGTGTGTGTGTGTGTGTGTGTATCTAAGATAATCTCAGAGAAACAATGTAACTCACGTGTAAAAGTCTCTCCTTCCAATAAACTACAGAGATAATTCTTTCAAAGTCTTTACTCACAAGTTTTTTTTATTCAAGTCAGGATCATTCAGGTTTGGGGTAAGCAACATTGTTGTAGGATTGTCAGCTCTAATCAAACCAGGAAGGAGAGAGACATCTCTATATGTGACTGCACGAACAGTTTGTGTTCTACTCACATACATCCAGTCATTCAGTAATTCTTTCATTCTTTTGATTAATATTGACAGAATGTTTTCTATGTGTCAGACACTGTTAGCTTCTGAGGTTACAATGATGTATAAGATGCAAAATCTTATCTCAGGCTGATTAAAGTTGAATGAATGAAATAAATAAATATGCATATCAATTAAAGTGGTAACAAAAGTCCCATGATAATGATAAGTCCGTGATCAAAAATAACGTCCAAAATTGATGAAGTCTCTTCAAAAGAAGGCTGAAGGCTTCTAGATGTAGAAATCACAATGTGCAGTAGCCAACAAGAGAGATCATGGACTTATACCTTGACAAAACCATAACTCAAAAAAACATGTGCACTCCAACGTTCATTTCAGCACTATTTACAATAGTGAGGACATGGAAGCAACCTGAATGTCCATTGACAGATGAGTGAATAAAGAAGATGTAGTACATGGACATAAAGAATATTACTCAGCCGTTAAAAGGAATGAAACTGGCCCGTTAGTAGAGATATGGATGGACCTAGAGACTATCATGCTGACTGAATTAAGTCAGAAAGGGAAAAATATATATATTAGTTCATATATCTAGAATCTAGAAAAGGGTAGAGATGAACCTACTTGCAGGTCAGGAACAGCAACATTGATGTAGAGAATGGACATGTGGACATGGGGAGGGGAAGAGAGGGTGGGACATTGGGATTGACATATTTACATTACTATTTACACCTCATGCAAAGAGTTGACTCATTGGAAAAGACTTTGATGCTGGGAGGGATTGGAGGCAGGAGGAGAAGGGGACGACAGGGGATGAGGTGGCTGGATAGCATCACTGACTCGATGGACGTGAATCCGAGTGAACTCCGGGGGTTGGTGATGGACAGGGAGGCCTGGCGTGCTGCGATTCATGAGGTCACAAAGAGTCAGACACAACTGAGCGACTGAACTGAACTGAACTGAACTGATGTATAAAATAGATAGCTATTGAGGACCTGCTTCTAGCTCAGGGAGCTCATGTGGGTGCTGTTATGACCTACAGGGGTGGGATGGGGATGGGGGGAGATTCCAAGAGGGAGGGGATATACATATCCATATANAGCGACTGAACTGAACTGAACTGAACTGATGTATAAAATAGATAGCTATTGAGGACCTGCTTCTAGCTCAGGGAGCTCATGTGGGTGCTGTTATGACCTACAGGGGTGGGATGGGGATGGGGGGAGATTCCAAGAGGGAGGGGATATACATATCCATATAACTGACTGACTTCATTGTGCAGAAAAAATTGATACAATATTATAAAGTAACTATACCCCAATTAAAGAAGACAGAGAGAGAGAGAGAACATGGTACTGCATACCCCTGTCAGTTCTTCTGGTATACTTGACTAATTAGAAGTGAGGACAGAGGAGTATATATCAGACTTCTATTTGAAACATATTACTATGCCTATAACATAAATAGTGGATCAGAATGTGGAAATCCTGAGATCATGAAAATTAGGAGGATTTGAGGTGATTTGCTTAGGAAATGACAGGGAGCAGAGCTAAGATAGTGGTCATGTGGATAAGAGTACAAAAATAGGAGATGTGATGATTAATATATGAAGCAGCAATGATTTGAGTAAATGACAAGGCAAGGATGCATCTTAGGTTTTCAGAACTCAAGATCCATAAAAGGATAAAAGAAGAGTTGCTGGGTGTATGAAGAATGTGTGTATGTTGAAGGGTGGATGGAAGGACTGTGACAAAGAGGTCATATTTTATACATTGAGCCTAAATTGTCCATGAAATATTTAAGAGAAGATCTTGAGTCACTAATTAGAGATTGAGGTCATGATCTCAGAGAAAATTTGTGAGTGCCACCAATCTGTATATGGCCATGAAAACCACTAGAGTAGCTGGACTCATCTAAGAAGAGTGTATGTAGATGTGGTATTAATTTTATTCTAATGAATGTTAAGAAGTAATCCAGATAAATGTATATACATGTTTTGAAAAATGTCCAAGTTAGGATTTCAGAGATCATATGAAAATGAGGAAAGGAATTTACTCTACTAGTTATCAAAATAGTTTATTGGTAAACAATTTCATTGGTATAGTTTTACAAAAAAAAAAAAAATCAAATACAGAGAACTGAAGGGTAGTTGGAGATTAAGGCATATTTTGCATAGTTTATAGAATCTGTCTAGTTTATTGATCAAATTTAAGGTGCTCTGTCTTTCATCACCTCAAAAGTTTCAAACACACACTCAGCATGAAGGAAGACATTGCTTGTGGTGTAAGAATAGCTATTGGGATTTTGAATCTTTCTTCCTAACTCTTGGACTTTACTAATTTAGGAATGCTGGACAATTTAATTAGCCCTTCTGAATTTCATGTTCTTTTTAAGAGAGGATTAATTATAGTAATAACTATCTCACAGGGCCACGGTAAAGAAAAAATGAAGTAATATATGAGAACTAACTTTAGAACTCACTCATAACTCTAAATAGCATGCATATAAGATATTATCAATAACATGTGCATGCTACCCTTTAACACTCAAGGTGTTTTAATTTTTCTTTATTTTTAATCTCTATATTGTAGTTCTTTTTTTCTAGTATTACAACAGAGATATAAAGATTAATATTTTATTTTCATTTTTTGCCCTAATTTCTAAGGAAATCCCCACATGATCAAAGGAAGGAAAATATGTCATAGCTTCGGGTAGTATTAATAACACCACAAGCTGTTACTGAAGTTACGCTATTCAATGAACAGATAAAATGGATCTAACCCTTCCTTCTGGGGCTTTCCCAAATTGTTCTCAGAAATCAAACACCCGAATTAGGTACAGTTGTCTGTGGCTGGGAACGTTGTAAGGCTCAGTGATAAGGACAGATTTCAAATTCAGGGGAATTTGTGCAAACAGCATTGCCATTCTCCAAGGCTTCTGAGGCTGGAGTGTCTGGTGGCTTCCATTTAACTGTCACTTGTATGTCATTGACATGTGTCTTTTCTTCTTCTTTTGTGTTGATTCATTGATTTATACTCTGGTTTCCCACAGGTGTTTGACTATACATATCTTTTCAAAAGTCTCTATATTAGTAAAATATGGTTCTCAACCCTACAAAACCCAAAGCTTTTTTTTTATAACACACATTTAAGCTATAATATAATCATAATTCCATTTAATTCAGGGAATATAATTTTAAATGACAAATCAATATAATCCCTTATCTTTAATAGGAAAAATATAAAATAATATATATTCAGTATGTAAATACTTATGCAAAACTATACTAGGAGACATAGTAAAGAAATCAAATGCTAATATTCCTCTGGCTTGAATTGGTGACTAAATCGCTGGGTGAGACATAGGATTCCATAAAGAAAACTGCAGCTCCTGAGACTGGGAGCAGAAAGGCCATTGGGCTCTCTAGGCTTGGAAGCCCATGAAGAGGGTACAGATATCAGAACAATGAAGAGATAGAGTGCAGTGTAGAGGGAGCTGTCTGCCTAGATTTAGAACTTGGATTATGGACACAACCAGCTAACAGCAATCACACTGGGGTCAGAATAAACAATCTAACCTCTCACCTCTCTCCCTTTCATTGCTTGCTTATGTTCCTCATGGGTTAAGACAAATGAATTCCAATGATCAAGGAGGTCCACTGGTGCAGACTGGCCTCTTGGGGTATAGAGAAGTTTGAGGAAAGACAATGAGTGGATGAAAAGGAGCATAGGAAAGATACTCAGCAAATACTTCCCAAACCCTCTTTCCATTGTTATCACCTAGCTGGAGTCAGTAATAATTGCTCTATAGTAGTGGGTCTAACATTGTTCCCAGGATAGTAGCCTTGTCATACGAGGAAATTCTTAGGAATGTAAACTCTCCAATTCTACCGCAGAGCTACTTAATCAGATACTCCAGAAATGAGATGCAGAAGTCAGCATTTTAGCAAGCCCTCCACATGACCACAAAATAGGTTAAAGTATGAGAACACACTGCTGTAGGAAGATTGGAGTCAAAAGCTGAAAGGGGTCCGGGAGAAGAACAATTAAAGAGCCTCCTTCTTAGAGAGTCCTGCGATGTATTGTGTTGAGCCACTGCACACTGCTTTTTCTACTGTTTCTGGAGTCTATTCCTATCGTAAATAACAGGAGGGAGACAAAAGTCCTTTGCTTTATGTATTGGGTTGGTCAAAGCTTTAAGTTTTTATGACATTTTATGGAAAAACCCAAATGAACTTTTTGGCCAACCCAATAGGACTCAGATTCCTGAATACCTAGAAGCCCCGGCTTTGGCCAATACTGCAAAAGTAACCCAATAACTCTCAGTAAAAGTAATCTCATCTAAACTTGTGAGCTACTTTGCTTAGTAAGAATGTGTTTTAATGATTAAGAAGAGCAGAGTCCTTATAAATTTTATCAGAGATGACTTAGAGAAGGTTTAGCAGGGAGATTAGTATTATAACCTGTCTTTCTACAAACATATTCACTAACCTGCTTGCATGTTTTCCCATATATTTGATCTTTCCTCCCACTCCATGGGCAAAAGATGCCTACTTCTTTCTAAGATTTCTTTTGCTATATATTTTGTAATCCTCTGGCCTCCAAGTGACAATCTTGACAACTAGCTGATTTAAATTTTACAGATTTCCTTCCATCTCTCCTATATGTATGACCAGTTAAATAGTCAAACTCTAAATCAAAAGAGAGGGATGTGTACTTTGCCTGTTTTACTTGGAGGCACAGCAGAGTCCCAATGCAAAGGGTATGAATGTATGATCTTATTACAAGGAAACAATGATGAATTGAACATAATGATTTTATCCACTCCAGCTAAAATACTGCATTATAAATAGAATGGTTACAAGTTGAACAAACTGACCCAGGAGGGTCATCAGACTCACAAAATCTTAACTGGCTAAACTCAACTGGTTAATTCCTCACCCATTACTTATTTGAGCTCTTATACACTTTTAATAGTTGACCAATCTTTATTTTTTTGCCACACTATGCACCATATGTTATTTTAGTTCCCCAACTAGGGATCAAATCCACACTCCTCTGCATTGGGAGTGCAAGGTATTAACCACTGGATCACTGGGGAAGTCCCTAGTTCACCAATCTTAATTCTTGACAATCCCTTTCTCCAGGTGTCTTGAACACCACACCTCTCTAGTTTTTATGCTTTACTTTTGGTTATCTTTCTCAGTCTCTTTTTCCTGATGCTCATTCTTTTCTCAGATCACAATGCCCTTCTTTTTT
>SJYV01046222.1:0-22396 GCA_006410875.1 Neotragus pygmaeus | reverse complement strand
GAGGATGAGATGGCTGGATGGCACCACAGACTCGATGGACGTGAGTTTGAGTGAACTCCAGAAGTTGGTGATGGACAGGGAGCCCTGGTGTGCTGTGATTCATGCCGTCGCAATGAGTCAGACACGACTGAGCGACTGAACTGAACTGATTAGGTTTCTCACCCAAAGTTACATAGATCCAGAGGCTAAACCCAGGTGCACACTAAAACCAGAGACTGTAGTATCCTGCCTCAAGAATTTGGTGCTCTTTTTACAATGCTGCCCTATCAGGGATATAATGAGAAACCTTTGTGCAGATTTGGCCATCTCCTTTCAGGTCTAGTTTCCANAGGCTAAACCCAGGTGCACACTAAAACCAGAGACTGTAGTATCCTGCCTCAAGAATTTGGTGCTCTTTTTACAATGCTGCCCTATCAGGGATATAATGAGAAACCTTTGTGCAGATTTGGCCATCTCCTTTCAGGTCTAGTTTCCAATGTTTTCTGCATTCAGATGATCAGTGAATGAAGTGGATTTATCAAATCACAATAAATGGATCAGATCAAAGATCTGGAATTGGTTGGAATTTTGAGAGCAAAATGGAAGGAAGCTGCTGAGAATATACTACAATAGATAATTTAACAAAATTGATGAGATATCAGAAATAAAAGTGGACCAGTGACTGTAAGGGGACCCAAGGGAAAGACATGGAACATGTTTTTAAAAATCTGAGCATCCACAGACACCCTGGGTTAAGACATATCGTTTTGATGATATTAGCTCACTATGGCCCCCTTTGCTTGGTAAGTAATAAAGCTATTCCTTTCTATTTCACCCCTACTTCCAAATAAATAAATAAACAAAAACCTGAGCATAGAGCATCTAAACCTCACTTTTGAATATGAGGTATCAAATTTATGAAGAATGAAAAGACTTTCCCTCAGTTATACAAACAGTTCAATTATGTTTACTCACAAATTCTAAGCATCCATTATAAACACATGTCCAGCATTATTTCACCCAATCCTATAGATACGTCTGGCTGACACTCTGTACATTACAATATGCACACTTCATGGCACCATTTCCCCTCTAGTATAAGGGTAGGGTTTAGATAGACAAAGAGAAGAGGAAGAATCATTCATGAAATGATATATGAGAAATGTTTCTGAGGTGAAAAGAGCCATGGCAGATAGGAGGAAGGTATTTGAGTAGAACAGCAAGCCATAGTGAAGAGAAGAAAAGATAAACATTGGTGTAATCTCCTTAATAGAGGACATTGCCACTTGGATTTTTTAAAACAGAACTAGTTTGTTTGTATCCAATTAGGAAAAAACAAAACTTAAAAGGTTTGAATACCTCTATCAGCATGATGACCAGGTAAACGTGTGAACTGTCAAAAAAACATTTCAAAAAAATAATTTGACAAATATATCTACATGTATAACTGAATCACTTTGCTGTACACCCAAACCTATCACAACATTGTATATCAACTATGCTCCAATATAAAATGATTGTTCTAATTAAAAAAAAAAATTAAAGCTTCTGGAGAATGCCTGCCTAACAGACTAAATGAGACAGAGACAAGCTTTAGAGAGCTCAGTTTTTTGAGGCAGGATCTAAAATTAGACATTTAAAGGCAAGAGTTAAGAGGAAGATGATAGAAGGATCAGTGGGGCTGACTGGAAGATTGACTGTCCATTAAAAGAAGGAGAATTTTAAGTAAAAAGCGATTCTTAGTGTAGAGGTTTCAGGATAAGGGAGAATGATGTGGCCAGTAACTGAGAAGGCCTCTTCTAAGGGCAATCAGCAAACACATACCCACACACAGAGTTTATTTTCCCAGCTATAGGGGATGATCACCAGATTCAGAGAAGCAGTGAGTAAACATTGACTCAACATTCTTGTGAAGAAATACAACCTTTTATATATACTTGAATGTTTTTCCTTAATTTTGGAGCTGTCTTTGATCTTAAGTGCCATGTTCTAGATGAGTGATTTAGTCTTGACTTTTGCAATACAAGCAATGTACAAGATATCAGTATCATTATTACTATAGTTTTAAATATATTTCTTATAAATAATTGACAATTATTGTTTATTCATCATTAAATTAGAAATTCATATTGAATATAAGTGAGCTTCTGAAAAGAAAACTTCTATTTATTACACCAGCTGAAGATACTTGGAAAATCACAAGAGCTTGTGATTGACTGATTATTTTAATACTCATAAAATGTCCAAACTGTGTTTGAGATTCTCTAGGAGATTACATTAAAATGGAGCATAGGCAATAACAGAAACATTAATGAAGCAACTAACAAAGCTCACTTTCTTGTTGGTGACAGCAGTTTTCAAAAAAAAAAAAAAAAAAGAGTTATGATTAAACCTAAAAAAAATAAAATAAATAAAAAACAGGATCCAAATACTTATTTCTTAATAATTACCTTCTCAAGGTATTGTATAAATCCTGGACAAACAATTATTTGTTAAGAATTTTGCCTAAATTGGTATCTAACTCAAAACTCATTGAATATAGTCAAACACCATAGAGTACCCATTTTATCCTCATTTTCTGTGCTTTTAATGTCTGTCTGCTGTTGAAGAGGACAGGAAGTTAATTTTTTTCTTCTGAACTATCTACTCATGCCAACCACTATGTCTCCCCATGAACATACAGTTAACATACTCAGGAACACTTTATTGAAGTATCAAAGCATGGTAGCTAAAAGCATGAGCTCCGGAGTTAAAGATGTACATGAAAGAACCCTGACCTTACCATTAAATTATTGAATGACTTTGAAAAAGCCATTTAAATCTCACTTCTCTCATTTGCAAAATTGAGCTTATAATCGTGTCAGAGTGTTAGAGAGATTGGAGTACAGCCAATGGTATACATATGGGAGCCCAACTCTTAGAACTATTAGTATTTATTATCATTAAGAAGGTATTTTCTGTTATTTCTACAAATGTAAGCTGCATATTTGCTTTCTGTAAACCAAGGAATAGACAACATTTCCTTACCACATTGTTTCTTGTCTCCAGCAACAGTTCACTTGGCATTCTTGACCTCCTTACTCTAATAGACAAAAATATATATGAATTTCGAGAACAAAAGAGGATTTTAATAATAAAACTTGATTCCATACAATGAGAACTCTTCAGGGAGTGACCACTAAATTCCCCAAAGTCTGTAATCTTATTAGAATTTTTCCTTTTATTGAAGGTGGGATAGAGTGGAGGAACTCAAACTGAGACCAGAGAAACTTGGACTAAATACCATGAGGTTTAACACCATGGTGTTAAACTCCATCCGAGAGTGGGTGAAGAATTTTTGACTTAGCTGTAATTTGGTTTGTTGTCACGTTCCTTTTAGATGCACCAAAAGAGGTTACAATGAGTGAGAAACATAAAACTGTACAAGTAAAACGCATAAAGGGTAGTGAAAAGCAGTAGTCTCCAATTTTGATGTGCGTTAGAATCACCAGGATGTTGGTGGCCAACTTGATGAAGTAGGAAGACTTTGTGGTCACCTCCTCCATGGGCAAATCAAAATTATATTTACAGAGCAGCTATTGATGAGAAACCTGGAAGGTTAGCAGAAAAAATCTACAACTGAAAATATAAAGACAGAACCACAATGAGACGGTAGGAGGAGTGGAAATGCCTCAAGATGGTCAACCCACAGCCTAGAGAATAATTATAATGGCTGAGGCCCTCTCTAAGGAGTGAGAAATCTGAAAACCACACTGGGCCCTCCTGCTGGCAATTTTTCACTAGAAAGACAAGGCCCAGAAAGTTTACTTACTTTGAGGAGAGCCAAAGGGCTGTGAAAACACAGACTTCATGCTTAAAGGGTACACACAAAACCTCACATGCTCTACCACACAGAATTGAAATGATAGTCTAAAAGCAGGCCAGATTAGAACCACTTACTGGTCTTGGAAAGGCTTCCAGAGAGGCAGGCCACTGCAGCTCACCATGGAGATACAGACTCTGGCAGTAGTTGTGTTTAAGGCTCATTATATCACCACCATAAGGACATGCTGCTGCCTATTGCATTTTGGAATTCTCCCTGTAGCTGATTAGAGAACTGGTCCTATCCATAAGCCTGTCAGAACCAGTAGGGAACATCTCAGTCCAAGCAAATAACCTAGTGAGGTTCTACCAGCATGTTGGTTGCCTTAAGACTCCATGAGGCCATAGCTTCCCCAGGATCCAGCGTTACCCACCAGAGAGACTAGGACCTGGACCTACCCACCATAGGGTCAGTACCAGCCTTGGAAGTCTCAGTAACTTGTATCTGGAGACCCTGAGACATGGCTTGCTCTACCATTAGATCAAGACTAACCCCAGAACTAACCTGACCAATCTGTGCAGACTCCAACCACAGGATCCCCCTGGTTACTGAATTCACCCATCAGTGGGATGACTGGGTCTTTTAGGGTCCTATGGTCAGACTCTGGGAACTGGCTTTGCCGTGTCAGGTGGGGCGAGGTGGAGGGAGGGGTCAGAATTGCTATCAATGTGTTTTCCTGTGACTGCATTTTTTCCCAATTTGCATGTGCCCTGCAGTTAAAGGGAATAATCAAAGGAGGCCAAGACCATGAAGGTACACACGTGGAGAGAATAGCTGTAGGAAACTGGCTGCACAAGCCAGTAACTGAAGACAGGGCCTGATCCAGACCCACAAGCACATAAGGCGGCCATGGTTGTTAGTGTGTTCTCCTGGATCTTGGAGTCTTCTTCCAGGTGTGCATGCTGCAGTGGAGGCCTGTGAAGGGCTTCAGGCTGGCAGTATGCAAGTGCACAGCTGCAGGGGTCACAGTCAATCAATACAGTTGCTCAGTTGTATCTGACTCTCTGTGACCCCATGGGTGTCACCACGCCAGGCTTCCCTGTCCATCACCAACTCCCAGAGCTTACTCAAACTCATGTCCAGTGACTTGCTGATGCCATCCAACCATCTCATCCTCTGTCGTCTCCTGACCCCAATCCCTCCCAGCATCAGAGTCTTTCCCAATGAGTCAACTCTTCCCATGAGGTGGCCAAAGTACTGGAGTTTCAGCTTCAACATCAGTCCTTAGAATGAACACACAAGATCTCGTTTAGGATGGACTGGTTGGATTTCCTTGCAGTACAAGGGACTCTCAAGAGTCTTGAGAGTCTTCTCCAACACCACAGTTCAAAAGCATCAACTCTTCTGCTCTCAGGTTTCTTTATGGTCCAACTCTGACATCCATACATGACCACTGGAAAAACCATAGCCTTGACTAGACGGGCCTTTGTTTGCAAAGTAATGTCTCTACTTTTTAATATGCTGTCTAGGTTGGTCATAAGTTTCCTTCCAAGGAGTAAGTGTCTTTTAATTTCATGACTGCAGTCACCATCTGAAGTGATTTTGTAGCCCAGAAAAATAAAGTCAGCCACTGTTTCCCCATCTATTTGCCATGAAGTGATGGGACCAGATGCCATGATCTTAGTTTCCTGAATGTTGAGTTTTAAGCTTTTTCACTCTCCTCTTTCACTTTGATCAAGAGGCTCTTTGGTTCTTCTTTGGTTCCTGCCACAAGGGTGGTATCATCTGCATGTCTGAGGTTATTGATATTTCTCCTAGTAATGTTGATTTCAGCTAGTCCTTTATCCAGCCCAGCATTTCGCATGATGTACTCTACATTTAAGTTAAATAAGCAGGGTGATAAAATACAGCCTTGATGTACTCCTTTTTCTATTTGGAACCAGTCTGTTATTCCATGTCCAGTTCTAACTGTTGTTTCTTGACCTGCATACGGAATTCTGAGGAGGCAGATAGGTGGTCCTGTATTCCCATCTTTTGAAGAATTTTCTACAGTTTGTTGTGATCCACACAGTAAAAGGCCTGGGCATAGTCAATAAAGCAGAAGTAGATTTTTTTTCTGGAACTCTCTTGCTTTTTTCTTGATCCAACAGATATTGGTAGTTTGAGATCTGGTTCCTCTCCATTTTCTAAATCCAACTTGAAGTTCATGGTTCATATACTGCTGAAATCTGGCTTGGATAATTTTGAGCATTACTTTACTAGCATGTGAGATGAGCGCAATTGTGCAGTAGTTTGAGCATTCTCTGGCATTGCCTTTTTTTGGGATTGGAATGAAAATTAACTTTTCCGGTCCTGTGGCCACTGCTGAGTTTTCCAAATTTGCTGGCATATTGAGTGCAGCACTTTCACAGCATCATCTTTTATAATTTGAAATAGCTAAGAGAGTAATCAGACAGGAAAGCCAGCAGTCTCCAAACAGATGAAATAGCCTGCAAGTGTCAGACATTTTTATCTCTCTTAAGTGGCAGGAGGAAACAAACTAGCGATATTTTTTCCTTCTCTATACAAATTTAAAAGGAGATTTCTCTTAAAATATAATGTTGCCATAATGACACAATGTTTCACCTGAAGTTAACTATTCTCAAACCTAGAGATAACCAATGCATTTCTCTTATTAAAATGTTTATCTTAAGCTATGCTAATGTACTATGCATTTACCCCAAACTCTGTCTTCAAGTCAGTTTGCCTCTTGGTTCAAAATCTACTTGACAAACCAGTATGTTATATTCAGATATTGTTCTCCTAATCTATGTAAATGAAACTATTTGTATGGTGATCTGCCCTTCTTCAAGATTCAAGTTAATAATTTTATGGCCCAGGATAAACCATTTGGTGGCAAGATGCATCTTATGGGTGAGGGGTCTGGTGTCATTCTGAGTTTTAAGACATTCCTTTCTTTCATTAACAGACTGCTAGTGACTATATCACATCCAGCTGAAGACTAGCAAGGGGGTACTCTTTCTGCCCCCTTCTGATGCCTATGTCAGAAGCTTTCTCTATCTCCTTTATACTTTAATAAAACTGTATTACACAAAAGCTCTTAGTGACCAAGCCTTGTCTCTGGCCCCGGATTAAATTCTTCTCCAGGGGCCAAAAATCCCCAAGTCTTTGTGTGATTCAGCAACAAATTTTCATCTTGGGGGCTTGTCCGGATCCTTCAGGACAAGGCAAGGATGCTTGGAGCTCTAGATCTTTGTTCTCTTAGCGAACACGTTTTCTGCTGTGCTTTACTAACTGTACGGTGTGCTTGTGTGAATGAATGACATGCCCTGCATGAAGCAAATGAGGAGCCCTGCTCTGCAGTTCCATGGTGATCTCATACAGCTTATGGCAGAAAGCTGCCAGGGGTTTATACCGACCTGCCAAAGCCAAGAGGCACCCAATGTCTCCTTTGGGAACCAACCAGAAATGGACAAAGCGTGTGGACCAAACTCTCCTTTCTTGGTCAAACTTTTTGATCTCTTTGACTATTTCATAATTCCTTGGGAATTAGAACCTAATCTATCAGATCATAGACTTTCAAGAGACTTGTGATCTATATTGTTACTGTGTACTGTGGCTTAGGTCCCAAACTTGGATTGGTAGTCAAGAAAGCACCTAGCCTCACTAAGAATTAAAAGTTCGGAAGCTAGATGGAGCTCTAGCTCCAAGAACATCTCTGAGGTTAAAGGTTACTCAGATTGTGACTGCAATGTGTTTTTTCCTTTGGTAATGCTGGC
Organism: Neotragus pygmaeus; assembly: GCA_006410875.1. Classification (NCBI taxonomy): domain Eukaryota; kingdom Metazoa; phylum Chordata; class Mammalia; order Artiodactyla; family Bovidae; genus Neotragus; species Neotragus pygmaeus. The sequence continues at coordinate 14,836 of SJYV01046222.1, read as the reverse complement.
TCTTAGTGGACCAGAGGAGACTCTTATACTGGTGTGGGGAAGTTTGGAAGGAACATTTCAGGTTTATGTTCGTATCGGTCTTATTGTGGTCAGGAACATACTCAGGGTCATGCACAGGCACTCAGGTGACAAATGTTTCCCCCAGTGGTCTTAGCTTGGGAGGCATTCCAGAAGGTTACTCTGATTGGACCTTGGGTGACATCAGAGGCAAGCAAGGTTAATGGTGAAGAGCTGGACGTCAGGTAGAGATGCTATGAGGTCTACTCCTGGTACATCCCCACCCCATCTTAGTGGTAGAACCAGAAAGAACAAGGATGGCACCTGCATCGGTAAGGGACAGACTAAGTCCTACCAGGAAGAAAAACTTTTTGATGTAAAATCTGTCTACACACCCATTTAGAACAGGGAGAGATGCCTCCTGTAGAAAGATGATGCTGGTCTCTTTTTTTCTCTCTTACAGATGGGAGCTAACAATTTCAGCCTCATTCCTTTGAACTGTATCCTAAAAAACTGGGATAGATTTGATCCTCAGGGCTTAAAGAAGACACACTTGGTCTTTCTATGTGATACTACATGGCCATGGTATCCATTGGAGGATGCAAATGGTGGCCAGTTAGAAGGTCTCTTAAGTATAATACTGTTTTACAATTAGACCAGTTCTGTAAGGAACAAGGAAAATGAGTAGAAGTAGCATATGTGTTGCCCTTTTTCTCTCTGTGAAATATGCCAGACTTATGTCCTAATGGTATAGATTTGGGCATAAAACCTTCAGCTCCCTCCTGTCCTCCTACTTTACCCCCATACTCAGGGCTCCAAGCTGAACAAACTGAAGGCCAGAGAAGCCCCCTCAGAAGGGTTGCCTTTGTCTCAGTGGAAACCCAAACTGAGATTCAAACTGCCTTGGTCTCAGTAAAAACCCAAATTGAGATTCAAACTGCCCACGTGGAGGTACAAACAACTCCTGTCTCAGTACGACCTCATAGTCTCTGGTTTCAATAGAAACTCAGACCATCAAAGTAAGAAATAAAATAGAAGACGAGACAAAGGAAAAAAAAAAATTTCCAATCTATCCCTGGGATCATATATGCAGAGCAGCCAGAGAGACTGAGGAACAGCCACTCAAGCTATTGCTTCTTCATGAAACCCCCACCAGGAGAAATAATCAGTCTATGGGAGTTAATAAGCCTTTTTCTTTTATCAAAAACTACAAAACATCAAGGAGGGCCTGGGAGACTATTTAGAGGATCTAGAAAACATATATTAGAGCTTTTAAAGGTTTTACTCTGCTTTATGACCTTACTTGGAAAGATGTGATGTACATATTGGGACAAATGCTGACTCCCGACTCAAAGACTCTAGTTTTGGGAAAAGCAGTTGTTTATGGAGATGAATGACTTGGTAATGAATCAGTAGAAAAGAGGAAGAATGAGTTAGTGGCCCTCCCCACTGGGAATCAGGCAGTTCCAACTACAGAACCAGATTGGGACTACAACACAGCTAAAGGAAAATGGGATCAGAGTCATTTTGTTAGATGTATCTTGAAGGACACAGGCAGGCATATTCTAAGCCTTTAAACTACAGCAAATTGACAGACATAGAACAGGAGAAGAAGGAAGCACCTGGTAAATTCCTAGATAGACTAAGAGAAGCCCTTCACAGATTCACTGAGATTTATCCCAAAAGTAAAGAGGAAAAAGTGATCTTAAAAGATAGATTTCTCATCCAGTCAGCTCCAGATATCTGCCATAAGCTATTAAAACGGGTGTATGCACCAAATCAGTCTTTAGATCCTCTGTTACAAATGGCTCAGAGAGTCTATTATGGTAGGGAATATGAAAAAAAAAGAAAAAGAAAGAAAGAAAGTAAAGAAAGGCAAAAAAGACAGAAGAAAAGATGGAAGCCTTCACAATGGCTATAAAAAACTTTCTTAAGCAGCCTGAGAGAGAAGCCCAGAGGGACCTAGGTAAAAAGGGATGGGCTTGCTATTACTGTAGAAAGGAGGGGAACCTCAAGCGGGTTTGCCCTCAGGCATCTAAGCCACCCCTGGCTCCATGTCTAGTCTGCAAAGAACCACACTGGAAGAGACACTGCCTCCAGAGGCACAAGTCTCCAGGGTCAGAGTCTCAAGACAATCAAGACTGAAGGTGCCCCAGGGGTCCCCACACAAGCTTCCATCTTAATTACACCTGAAGAACCCCAGGTATTAATAATTGTGGGGGACCAATATGTTGATTTCCTTTCAGATACTGGGGCAACTTACTCTGTGCTTACTGAAGCCCCTGGCCCACTTTATTCCCAATCTGCTTCCATAATTGGACTGTCTGGACGAGGCAAAAAATATTATTTCAGTTATAATTTATCTTACAACAGGGATTCTGTGTTATTTTTCATATGAGTCTCTGATTGTGCCAGAATCTCCCTCACCCCTTTTGGAAGGGAAGCAGGAAGGCCTAGAAGAGCCATCCCACATTGAGGGTCAGGAAGGTCGGCTGTGTGGAGACACCCCTCGTCCAAGGTAAGGAGCGGTGGCTGCACTTTGCTGGAGCAGCCGTGAAAAGATACCCCACGCCCAAGGTAAGAGAAACCCAAGTAAGATGGTAGGTGTTAGAAGAGAGCATCAGAGGGCAGACACACTGAAACCATACTCAAAGAAAACTAGTCAATCTAATGACACTAGGACCACAGCCTTGTCTAACTCAATGAAACTAAGCCATGCCCCTGGGGCAACCCAGGGCAGACGGGTCATGGTGGAGAGGTCTGACAGAATGTGGTCCACTGGAGAGGGTAATGGCAAACCACTTCAGTATTCTTGCCTTGAGAACCCCATGAAAGGCAAAATGATAGGATACTGAAAGAGAAACTCCCCAGGTCAGTAGGTGCCCAATATGCTATGGGAGATCAGTGGATAAATAACTCTAGAAAGAGTGAAGGGATGGAGCCAAAGCAAAAACCGTACCAGCTGTGAATGTGACTGGTGATAGAAGCTAGGTCTGATGCTGTAAGAGCAATATTGCATACAAACTTGGAATGTCAGGTCCATGAATCAAGGCAAATTGGAAGTGGTCAAACAAGAGATGGAAAGAGTGAATGTTGACATTCTAGGAATCAGCAAACTAAAATGGACTGGAATGGATGAATTTAACTCAGANACTCCGGGAGTTGGTGATGGACAGGAAGGCCTAGCGTGATGCGATTCATGGTGTCGCAAAGAGTCGGACACGACTGAGCTACTGAACTGAACTGAACTGATACTGAGCAAGGTCCATGCCTCTGTTTTCATGAATATGGAGCCCTCCCTTTCTCTCCCTTTAGTTAAAATGTAAATCCTAGAGTATGGGCTGATGGAAAATCTGTGGGTCGAACATAACATGCTATTCCTGTAGTTGTCAAACTCAAAGACCCACACTTATTTCCCCGTAAGAAACAGTATCCACTAAAACCTGAGGTTAGAAAAGGGTTAAAACCTGTCATAAAAAATTTAAAGGAAAAGAGACTATTAATTCCCTGTAACAGTCCTTACAACACTCCTATTTTGAATACAAATAAATAAATAAATAAAATGATAAATGGAGACGAGTTCAAGATTTACGTATAATAAATGAGGCTGTAGTTTCTTTACACTCCGTGGTGCCTGATCCTTATACTCTATTGTCTGAAATTTCTGAACAAGCCAAATATTCGTCAGTAATTAATTTGAAAGATGCCTTCTATTCAGTGCCTTTGGTGGAGGAAAGTCAATTTCTATTTGCCTTTAAAGACCCTACACAGCCAGCTTCTCAGTGAACCTGGACAGTTTTGCCCCAGGGATTTCGTGATAGTCCTCACTTATTTGGACAAAGTTTGTCACAGGATCTACAAAACTTTAATAACTCTGAAGCGGTGGTGTTACAATATGTAGATGATATTTTGCTCTGTGCTGAGACAGAAGAAGCTTGTTCAGGAGCCTCAAAAGATTTCTTAAACTTGTAACCACTGGCAGGCTGTGGTTACAAGGTATCAAGAAAAAAGGCTCAGCTTTGTCAACAATCAGTTAGATATCTGGGCCTAATCATATCAGAAGGAACTAGGGCCANTATTTTGCTCTGTGCTGAGACAGAAGAAGCTTGTTCAGGAGCCTCAAAAGATTTCTTAAACTTGTAACCACTGGCAGGCTGTGGTTACAAGGTATCAAGAAAAAAGGCTCAGCTTTGTCAACAATCAGTTAGATATCTGGGCCTAATCATATCAGAAGGAACTAGGGCCATAGGCCCTGAGAAAATTAAACCTATACTAAATCATCCTTTATCTATGACTTTAAGACAATTGAGAAGATTTTTGGAAATCACAGGTTACTGTCACATTTGGATTCCGGGTTATGGGGAACTTGCCCAGCCTTTATATAAACTTATAGCTGAAACTCAACAGGCTCAAACTGACAAACTGATTTGGTCTCCAGAAACACAAAAGGCTTTTAAGGTTCTTCAGACTTCTCTCCTGTAAGCTCCAGCTCTGAGCTTGCCCACAGGGTCAAAATTTAATTTGTTTGTCACTAAAAAAAAAGGTATGGCCTTGAGAGTTTTGACACAACCCCTAGGGCCTCACCAACAATGTATTATTTATCTAAACAGAAAATTAGATGTAATTTCACGTGGGTGGCCCCATTGCCTAAGAGTAATTGGGACAGCGGCTTTACTAACACCTGTTGCTGCTAAGCTGCTCCACGACTCTGTGCGACCCCATAGACGGCAGCCCACCAGGCTTCCCTGTCCCTGGAATTCTCCAGGCAAGAACACTGGAGTGGGTTGCCATTTCCTTCTCCAATGCATGAAAGTGAAAAGTGAAAGTGAAGTCACTCAGTCCTGACCGACTCTAGCGACCCCATGGACTGCAGCCTGCCAGGCTCCTCCATCTGTGGGATTTTCCAGGCAAAAGTACTGGAGTGGGGCGCCATTGCCTTCTCTGTTATTAATACCTAAAGCTTTAAAAACTAATAGACAAAACGTTACTGTACTGCCTTCTCATGATGTAAGTGGAATCTTAAATTCTAAGGTTAATATTTAGATGACAGACAGTAGGCTTCTTAAATATCAGTCATTGTTATTAAAAGAACCTATAACTAAACTCAAAGTTTGTGGAAATTTAAATCCTGGCACTTTCCTTCCTGAAGAGAAAAATAAAACACTGATCACAATTGTTTCCAATTCCTAACTTTAAACTATACAGTTCAGAAAGATGTATAGATGACAGTTCTTTTGTTTGGAATGGAAAGCATAAAGCAGGTTACACCGTGGTGATTGCTGAACAGGTTTTGGAAACAAAATCTCGCCCAGGAAACCAGTGCTCAGTTAGTGGAGCTTGTGGCTCTGACCCAAACTCTAGAGTTAAACAAAGGACAGCAGGTAAATATGTACACTGAATCTAAGTATGCTTATTTGACTTTACATGCTCATGCTACTTATATGAAAAAAAAAAGAGAGAGAGAGAGTTTAAAACAACAGGAAAACCTATTAAACATTTCAGAGATCGAAAACCTTTTAACTGCTATATATTGTCCTAAAAAAAAAAAATAACTGTTATACATTACAAAGGGCACACCAGGGATGAGAGTAAAGTAGCCAAAGGTAATCAGCTGGCTGACTATCAAGCCAAAAAATGACACTTTACAAAACCCCTTCACTATAGATGCCATTGATCTGAACAGGTCCTGAAGAACAGGAAAAACTACAATATACTAAATAAAACTTAGAAAGATATGAAAAATGAGGAACAAAGATTACTGATAAAAGATGGTTACAGTCTGAGGATGGACGATTAATAATTCCTGAAAATGCTCAGTGGAAAATTCTTAAGGGTTTACATCAGAGTTTTCATTTGGGTGCAGAGAGTACTCACCAAATGGCTTCTCATTTGTTTAAAGATAAAAATGTAATAAAAACTTTTAAAAATATTATCAAAAGGTGTGAGAAAAAAATAACCCAGAGACTGAAAAGCTAAAAAAATCTAGATTACAACGAAGTGAAAAATATCCTGGAGAAGACTGGGAAATTGATTTTTACTCATATGCCGAAAGCTAATAGATATTCTTGCTTACAAGTTTGGGTAGATACTTTTACTAGATAGATTGAGGCTTTTCCCTGTAGTAGTGAACAGGCTAAGGAGGTTATAAACATTTTAATCCATGAAATTATCCGCAGGTTTGGGCTGCCACAGAGCCTTCAGAGTGACAATGGCTCATCCTTTAAAGCTGCTGTAACTCAGGGGGTGTCTAAAGCTCTAAGAATAAAATATCACTTACACTGTTCCTGGAGACTCCAATCCTCAGAAAATGTTGAAAAAGCTAATGACATTATCAAAAGACATTTGCACAAATTAACTCAAGAGACACAGGACAATTGGATTAAAGTCCTACCCATAGCTTTAATGAGGGCTCGAACTGCCCCCAAAAAGGAGAGACCGTCCCCCTTTAAATATATTTATAGAAGGCCTTTCTTATGCACAGACATTGTTATAGACACTGAAGCCTTGAAATTAATTAGTTATGTAACTCAGCTCTCAGCTTTTCAACAGATGCTAACAGAATTCCAGGAGATGACTCCTGACCCAGCCTCTGAGTCAAACAAGCCTCTATTTGAGCCAGGAACTGAGGTCCTCATACAAACATTAGGATCTGGGGGCCCATCCCTCAAGCCCCTCTGGGAAGGCCCTTACCAGGTTATTCTTTCTTCTCCCACAGCTGTCAAAGTGCCAGAAATTGATTTGTGGGTACATCACACGCGAGTTAAGAGGTGACACCCTGACGAAAACTAAGTGACTTCATTTTATGTATTTACTTTCTATGCTCTGACTTTACTTTTCAGATGGGCCTGATAATCTATGTGAGCCTACTTCTGNAATTGATTTGTGGGTACATCACACTCGAGTTAAGAGGTGACACCCTGACGAAAACTAAGTGACTTCATTTTATGTATTTACTTTCTATGCTCTGACTTTACTTTTCAGATGGGCCTGATAATCTATGTGAGCCTACTTCTGCTGACTCCAAAAATCCTGAGTCTGCCGTTTGATCCTCAAGACAATGCCTTCCTGTCCTGGGCTCACTCCTACACAACATTTCATAATTGGTCTAATCACTGGGTCTGTGGAACACTCCCCTCTTCATCAGTAGAAGGCTTCCCATGGTGGATATCTCCACTTCAAGAAAAAGACTTTCTCCAAGCCTGTGAATACCTTCGACAACAATCACATGTGATGCCTCTTCTTCATCTGATGACATCAACCAACCCTAAAACAAGTTGCACTTTAACTATGGACATAATGTGACTTTTAATTTTGGTTATACATTGTCTCGGTTCAATGACTATTTTGCTGCACGTAAGACAAATAGGTCTAGACTTAATGGTTTTTTACCAGACATTTATCAAATATGGGATGAGGTTATATGGCTACTTCTGAAAAAAGACATTTACTATCTACTGCCCCTAAATACCGAGAACAAACAGAGCCATCCCCCAAAAGTTAGCCAACAACTTAATTACAATGATTAAAAACAACTGAGATTTTTGCCTCAGAAAATATATAACATAATCATTCCCTCGTTTTCCAACCCCAGTTCAGGTCCTCCCTTTGTCTGGCCAGGTACTAACTGAGACTGGATATCTCTGTCACACTGGCTTGCTCTAAACGGGACTTATTAGATATGTGCTCTTACTTATGGACATGGCTTCCCCCTGGTTGGATAGGGAGATGAACCCTGGGTCTAGCCTTTACTCACGGCTTTATATTTTCAGAGCTTCCAGAAAAGCCTGCTAATTTACCCCACCTTAAAACTCGGTGGACAAAGTCTGTATTTCACTGGTATGATTATTTGGCTGCAGTGTTTGTTCCCTCTTTGGGAACTACAGATGTTACGCTATGAGTGGATACTTTGACTAATTTTACTCAATAGACATTACAAGATTCTCAAAAGGCTATTTCAGCTCTTAATGCTGAACAAGTACAAATTAAAAAGATGGTTTTACAAAACAGATTGGCTTTAGATATTCTGACAGCTGTGCAAGGAGGAACGTGTGCCATTATTCATACGCAATGCTGTACATATATACCTGATATGAACACAAAAGTAATTCATTTTACTAAACACATGAACAAGATGTTTGGAGCCATAGATACTCCTGAAGCCTCAATTGTTTCACTTTGGGAGACGTTAACTAGTTCCCTATGGTGGNCGCAATGCTGTACATATATACCTGATATGAACACAAAAGTAATTCATTTTACTAAACACATGAACAAGATGTTTGGAGCCATAGATACTCCTGAAGCCTCAATTGTTTCACTTTGGGAGACGTTAACTAGTTCCCTATGGTGGACAACTATCTTAATTACAATAATTCTGATTGTTTTGTTTTTGCTCTTTGCTCCCTATGTCCGTAACTGTATAACTAGATTTGTTTCTAGCCGCATGAAAGCTTTTAATTTACAAATGGTTGCTCAAACTCCTGCTACTGCTGCAGCTTCCTCCAACTACTGTTTGGGGCCCCTGGATCAGATATCCTCAATATGAAGATTAGGAAAATATGTTGCCTCACCAATTTAGGGACAATGCCCCTTGTCAGCTCAGAAACAGTTATAGAATGAAAATGACACCCCTTTTCCCTAGGCAACATAATTCTCCTAAAAGAAAAGTGGGGAATGAGAGGGTAACAGACAAAAAGGCCAGAGGTCTCCAAACGGAGGAAGTAACCTGCACGTTTCAGACATTTTTATCTCTCTTAAGCAGCAGGAGGGAACAAACTAATGATATTTTTTCCTTCTTTATACAAAGTTAAAAGGAGATTTCTCTTAAAATATGATGTTGCCATATTGACACAATGTTTCACCTAAAGTTAACTATTCTCAAACCTAGAGATGACCAATACATTTCTCTTATAAAAATGTTTATCTTCAGCTATGCTAATGTACTATGCATTTACCCCAAACACTGGCTTCAAGTCGGCTCTGCCTCTTGGCTCAGAATCTACTTGACAAACCAGTATGTTATATTCAGATACTGTTCTCCTAATCTATGTAAATGAAACTATTTGTATGGTGATCTGCCCTTCTTCAAGATTCAAGTTAATAATTTTACGGCCCAGGATGAACCATTTGGTGGCAAGATGCATCTTATGGGTGAGGGGGTCTGGTGTCATTCTGAGTTTTAAGACATTCCTTTCTTTCATTAACAGACTGCTAGTGACTATATCACATCCAGCTGAAGACTAGCAAGGGGGTACTCTTTCTGCCCACTTCTGATGCCTATGTCAGAAGCTTTCTCTATCTCCTTTATACTTTAATAAAACTTTATTACACAAAAGCTCTGAATGATCAAGCCTTGTCTCTGGCCCTGGATTAAATTCTTCTCCTCCGGAGGCCAAAAATCCCAGAGTCTTTGCATGATTCAACAACAACCTTTCATAGCTGAGCCATTCCATTGCCTCCACTAGCTTTGTTTGTAGTGATGCTTCTTAAGTGATGCGGGGGTCTATGCTGGCGTTTTGTACTGATGCAGCTGCAAAAACCTGAGCTAGCTGTCAGTGTGTTTCTTGGCTCCAGTGGAGGTGGCAGAGGGAAAACCTAAGAACTCAGGGGTCTGAAGTCAGTGAACACAAATACCTGTGCGGTGAAGACTGTTCTATGCGGTGCTTCAGGGTGTCTATGCCAGCTGATAATTTCTTCAGTAGCAAAATCTGCTGTATTTGTTTTGCAGAGTGGGTCACTATAAATTGTGACCACTCCCACTGTCTGGCTGTCCTGGATAGTCCTTTCTTTTCCTGTTCTTGGCCATCTCTCTAGTCTCAGCTTCGCCCATCTGGGTGTGCTGAAACTGAAATGAGATCTTCACATGATGCACAAAATACTGGGGAATCCTATGCGTCTTTTCTCAGTGAAGCAAACTCTTTCTAGCTGCTAATTTCTTGGCACTGAACAATGGTGGCTATGGGGATGTGATGATGTATAAAACTGAAGCTATATTCTTTCTTTTCTTGTGTGGTTATTCTCATGTTTCTTGTTGTTGTTGTTCCGCTATGTTGCTGAAGCTTTTTAAGTAGTTTCAAGAGATCTCACGGAGTAGTTTTTGTTCAAAGACAGCTATCTAATTATTGATCTTTTAAGGGGTATAGTGGCTGGGGTCTGCTAAGTTGTGATTTGGGTAACATCACACCATAAAATGACTTTTAAGTTAAAATAATGAGGAGTTGATATTCAGTTGGGTATTTACCTTATGTGATATTGGGTATTTACCTTATGTGAACTATGTTAGGGGGCTTCCCAGGTGGCTTAATGGTCAATAATCCACCTGCCAGTGCAGGAGACATTAGAGACACAGATTCAATCCCTGGGTCTGGCATACCCCTGAAGACAAAATGTAACCCACTCCAGTATTCTTGCCTGGGGAATACTATGGACAGGGAAGCCTGGCATGCTGCAGTCCAAAGGATCACAAAGAGTTGGACACAACAGAGTATGCACAAACTATGTTATTTCATTTTTCATAAAAAATAGAGAAATATTATCTGCAAGTTGCTGTGGAGGCTAATGAGATAACATATAGAGTGTCCAGGAGAGTTCATGAACTTACATTTAGTAATGGTAGCTAATGTTATTATTATTACTACTTTGAATTAGCCTCCTATTCACGCCATTCTTATCCTAAACTCTCATTTCACACTCTGACTCCATCTGTATATATTTCTGAATTAAACTTCTGTTTGACTTCCTACTTATAAATGTCATCTGTCTTAATTCCTGGGATAATCATTTTAAAAGAGATTTGATACTAGCAGTTCTGCAATAAGGATGGAAATTGTGATGTAACTAACTTTCATGAGCAATTATAAGTCATGCTTAGCATGCTCATATAATTTCCATCATTCATTACAAGACTAGAAAAAGCCTATTTATATATTAGTAGATGAAGATACCAAAATTTAAATAAATTAAGTTATAGTCACACTACTGTGGGCAAAGATGAGATAATAAAAATGCAAAAGTTTATTCATGATTATAAGAAAAAACACAAATTCCCTAGGAAAACATAGATGTCTATTAACTCTTAATCTGACCCTAATTTTGCTGTTACAATCCTCTATGACACTGATGGCCTTGGGATAAGTCCAGATGCTTCTTTGCCTTTTTTTTTTTAACTTTATTTTACTTTACAATACTCTATTGGCTTTGCTGTACATCGACATGAATCCACCACAGGTGTACATGAGCTCTCAATCCTNGAAATGGGTTTAGAGAAAGAAACAAATTCAGAATTATGGAGTGCTGAAAAGAAGCTCTGACAGTAGTCTTGAATCTGACACTGGAAGTCAATTCTCTTTAAATTTTTTACTGAGTTTCTAAAAATAAACCTTCCAGTGTTTCTCTGGGGGGCAGGGGGGTAGGAGGGGAAGAGGTTTTACTTTTTTTTAACGTGAAGAATTTGGAGATTTAGAATCTGCCAACTCTGTGCTCGCCAAGCCTTCCTTCACCTGATGCATATAAGGTACTTGGTTAACAAACAATTTACCCAGTCTGGATGGAATAACAAGTGAATCAAGATTTTTTTCTCAACAAAAGCATCAGTCAAATTTTCGAGTCTGGAGGATACTGACTAGATCACACACCAAGAACAGGAATTTAATCTCTTATAGATGTCAAGGTCAGTTAGGAAAGTAAGTCTTTGTCTTTCACAAAATTTGCTTTATTTTCCTCTAATGTTATTTCTTTGATAACTGGCAGTATATACATGTTAATAAACACACACATACATAGATATCAATAAACAGTTTTTCAGCTGATTAATATATAGCTTCCTTGTAGTGTTCTATGATTTCTAAATATCAAAGTTTAATCCATAATTTTCATTAATAAAGAGCTCATGTTTTCAGATTCAGTTCAATATGACAGCATGCCTTTATTTCAATGTATTTTGCTAACACTGAGTTATCTCTGGAAATAATGAGACACCTCCACATGCTAGTTTCCTGGGGAAGTGATCTGTCTCTCAGTGACAGAAAGAAAATAAATGAGTTGAGTGGATGATACAAGAAAAAGTCAAAGATTCACCTCAACAAAGGATTAATCTGAAGGTTCTTTTTTTTTTTTTTTCTCCTTATGCAAGTTTATAGTGATGATACGGTAACTGAAGTATTTTAATGGTGTCCTCTTTTTTTAATCCTTCACTATTCCCCTTTTTTTTCATGATGACTTCGTGCAGAATTTCCAAACAGTGTTCCTCATTATAATATGATATTTTGGTTACTGGCATTTCTTGAGTCAAGAGAAAGAAATTAAATTAGGAATGTTGAAGTTGAATGAATTGAAGTAGAAAATTTAAATATTGTTGTCTTGTGCCAAGCAATGTGAAATGATTCTTTTTAAATAGAATGGTAGACATAACTGCTGTTGCTGCTAAGTCGCTTCAATCGTGTCCAACTCTGTGCGACCCCATGGATGGCAGCCCACCAGGCTCCCCCATCCCTGGGATTCTCCAGGCAAGAACACTGGAGTAGGTTGCCATTTCCTTCTCCAATGCGTGGAAGTGAAAAGTCAAAGTGAAGTTTTTGAGTAGTGTCTGACTCTTGGTAACCTCATGGACTTCAGCCTACCAGGCTCTTCCATTCATGGGGTTTTCCAGGCAAGAGTACTAGAGTGGACTGCCATTGCCTTCTCTGGGTAGACATAACTAAGGAACTATAAATAATGAGAAAGAAACTAAGAACAAGAAGGTAATCATTTGATGTCCGTTAAAAGAAGCGAATGTGTTTCTCCCAGGTGCAGTTATACAAAATGAAGCTTGAATACAGCGTGATCCCTACAGCTAAAATTTGTATTTCTATACCCTCCTCAGCCACAAACACCAATCATATTTTCCATATTAAGTTAAATTTAACATATTTTTAATTAAATTCAAATAATTAAAACTCATTTTGCAATTATTTGAGTTGGGAGCTGATGCAGATACCGGGCTTCCTAGGTGGCACTAATGGTAACAAACCTGCATGCTAAAGCAGGCCACATAAGAGATGCTGTTTTGATCCCTAGATGGGGAAGATCCCCTGGAGAAGGAAATGGCAACCCACTCCAGTATTTTTGTCTAGAAAATCCCATGGACAGAGGAACCTGGGTGGCTACGGTCCACAGGGTCTCAGAGTTGGACACAACTAAAGTGACAGCATTCACACATGATACAGATATCATTGATACTGGAGTAATTTTCTGAAAACTGATATAGAGTTTTCATGTTATGACTGCAGCAAATACTGTTAATAAGCTTGATATGTCTTAAGACAAAGCGTTTCTGTCTGAAAACCTTAGCATTATAAGTGTCTTATAGGTACTATGGAATTTGATGTTCATTTTCCTGGCATGGTACTACTGCAATAACTGTAAGTTTCTAGAGCATGGTAATCCTACTTGATGCTGTCCCAATTTATCATCCATAGTCACCTACTTAAAAATAATAATTTAGGGTCTCCTCCCTGCCTTCAAGATAATGAATTAAGTGAGAAACAGGATTTCATGATTTAGATTCTTCAGCACAATCTTATGAGCCTTCTNGCATGGTAATCCTACTTGATGCTGTCCCAATTTATCATCCATAGTCACCTACTTAAAAATAATAATTTAGGGTCTCCTCCCTGCCTTCAAGATAATGAATTAAGTGAGAAACAGGATTTCATGATTTAGATTCTTCAGCACAATCTTATGAGCCTTCTTTCACCCTATGCATACTCAACTCCTTGATTTTCTTAGTATATTCTGCAATATTTCACTTTCTCACTCTGCATTATCAGTGTTATTTCATTATTTTTCTCTAGCACAGTTCTCAGTACTTAAATACTTCCTCGGTTAATGTATAGTCATCTATCAAACAGAGTAGCTCCTGAGCTAAACTGTGATGTCAGTGTAAACTTCTCAACCTTTCCTTCATATCCTGCATAAATATAACTTGTCACTATTACTGTTACACATACAGGCACCTAAACTGATCAAATCCAGGTTTGCACCTGTTTGGTTCTCATTATCTGTTGATTGGTTCTGAAGTTCTGAAGGTAGGAAACCCAGTCTATGCTTCCAGAAGCTAGTTGATATATCAATATTCTACTTCTTGTTACCACAACCTACTTATTACTAGATTTCTCTCCACACATCTAGAAACTGACTCTAAGAATTAAAATAGAGAGAACAGAGGTAAGGGGGAAACANAAGGTAGGAAACCCAGTCTATGCTTCCAGAAGCTAGTTGATATATCAATATTCTACTTCTTGTTACCACAACCTACTTATTACTAGATTTCTCTCCACACATCTAGAAACTGACTCCAAGAATTAAAATAGAGAGAACAGAGGTAAGGGGGAAACAGTGAAATAAGGAATTCAAATAATTTATAATTATGGAAAACTGTCAAGGCATGGGAAAATTTCCAAAAGCATGAATTTAATTTTTTTTTTCCAGAAATGACATCATTTAATTTTTCTCTTTTTCTTATCAAGGTTAAGCTGTCTTCAAACTCTCAGCTCAGCTCTCTCTTCTTCTAGGAAGACTTTTTTGATTCCTCTAAGTGAAGTTGGGTATCAGTTCACACTCGTATGGCTTTATATTCAGCATCTGTCTACTTCTATTGTAATTGCTTCCTTGTCTGACTTCCTCACTAGACTGTAAAGTCTGTGAGGGCAGGGTTATTCTCTTATTTGTCTCTGCTTTCCTCTGCCCAGCATTGAGCCTGGTTAATGGTGTGCACTCAATAAAGCCATGTGATTGAGTTGGTATTTGAAGGAGTAATAAGTACAGACAGTCTGATTGGTTGAACAGAATTTTTAGACATTTC